>JANHFX010022930.1:7234-17462 GCA_027560015.1 Chloroceryle amazona | reverse complement strand
TAAAACCACAGTGAGGCATATTAACATGGCACAAAGTGCTTGTGCAGAAAGCATGCTCTTAAATTCAGGCAGCAACTTAACCACTTATCTGAAGAGGGACAAATTTCAAAATGCACTTCAAGTTAAGCCAAACATCAACAGGCACAAACATCGCATGGATCTTTGAAAAACAATCACATTGCAAATTTAAAAACAGTTCAGGAGAAGAGTGTGATGACACATGGAAAAAATGACAGTAGCAAGGAACCTTAGAGGAAGCAACAATACCAGAAATCTTCACACTGACAAAGGATAACAAATATTTGGGTTTACAGAGTAAAGAAAAATACAGTACAGAGTCTAGGAAATAAGGCCCAAATAGGAACTCAAGAGTGATCAACAGTACAGCTTAGTCTTGTACCCAAAGCACTACCTGCCTGTATTACCTGTGGAAAAGAAAACTGGTGGTGTGTACTGCTGTGTACTGCTGAATACCCAGTAATGCTCATTCATGTAATCCTTGTACCAGAGACTAAACCTAAAGCCATGCAGGTAGTTTTTAGGAGAGCAGAGCAAAGAAGAACAGGAACTCCTGAATCACTAAAAACTCAAGGATAAAAAAACATAGTAAGACTCAGACCAGTATTACCAGTCTTACCAGTACTTGCCATACTTACCGCTATGGCTGCACAAACTCCAAAAAAAGAAGCATGGAGAAAAGAAATCTCTGCAAGTATTTACAGTTTTAAATATTCTGATACACATATGATACACTGCAAGGATATCTGGAATGCAGTTTGAACAGATCAAAGTCATTCTTATCCTAAACATATTTGGATCAGGAATACCTGTTAAGTTTCAGCTAAGCTAACATCACTGTATTAGGCAACCATTTAAATCCCATGCCAGGTTTTGGGCTGGTATGTAGTATCAGAGCAGAAATCCAAACTACTGCATGGCAATTATTCCAGGTGTAACAAAACTCCATACAAGCATTTCCTCACACTGACAAGTGTGGCTTTGTTTTTGTAGTGACGTTACTAAGTTGAGGTAGGCAGCACACTGTTCTACACTTGTGGCCTTGCCTACTTTGCTTTATTCAAAAATTAAAATGTCATCCATCTTCTTTATTCTACAGTAGAATTCACAGGGTGTATCAGACTTGCCATATAAACACCCCTCTGTTGGCTTCTGTTGATAGGTGAAAGCCTTAGTTTTGTGGTTTACAACAATTCTTTTACAGGGCAACTTGAGAGCCTTCACTTACACTCCATTTACCAAAACTTTGTTTATAATAAAGCCCCACTTTCTAATCTCTGAAGCAAGTGACCAAACTGTGTATTATGAAGCTGGGATTTACACATTGATGAACTGAAAGTACAGCCATAACAACACAGCCCCTGTACTACACAGACAGGTATCCAGATTTCCATAGTGAGGTTTTGCCTGAGGATGGACTGCCAGCATCATGCACTTGCAACCTGGAGGAACTACTCTCCCTTGCCTAGTATCTTGTATGAAATGCTACCTCCTGATTTTAGAGGTCTGAGTGTGTTGCACAGATTCATCAAGTTGTACAGATTCATATAGATGCAGACTGCATAGAGCGTTATCATCATTTTATGAAGAATATTCTTGCAATGACAGAGTGCAGTCTACACACATTAAAATTTATCTCCCTCTAGTTCAAGGGACAAAGATGCCTTTACTTGAGAACAGATACTAGAGATTTTTGATCATGTTTTAGGTTATATAAGTGATCTGGCTATCTGGATCACTGGTTAGTGACCAGACTAGTGAAAAGTGAGTATTCTGCAAGGTGAATATTTGTACCTGGATTTTACCACTGAATAGGAAAAGGACTCTAAATTCTGAAAAGACTGTTCTAATCAGATTTGAATATCACACTTCATTCTACACTAATGCATCTTGTTAAGCAAGAGTGGAATTAAATTCCTACAAAAAGCAGAATGAGGCAGGGAAAAAAGGGGACTGAATGTTACTTAGTTTAGCCTTTATGGCTAATTCATGGTACTTTACTACACTATTATCAAAGGTGTCTGAGTAACTTCAGTAAAGTGCTATAATACAGAAAACATCATCTCCACCTAATATTCCTATCAATCATGAATGCTATTTAGGCAGCAAAGGTACCACTTTCACCTAAAGATATTACTTCCATGAAAGCAGATATGATATTCTGAGAAAAACAAAATATTCCAGGTAATATTATGCTTTTAAAAACATTATGATTACAACTTGGTATATTTTGGAGAATATTAGTACTGTGTATTTCTTGAACCTTTTAATTTGCCTCAGATTACACCTGATTTAGAAAAGCTTGCTGAAGATAGTATTTATGTCAGGTATTAGGCCTATTTTTTTCTGAGAAGTGCTACAGAGACACATGAGCAGAAAGCAGCAGGAAAAGAAATATTGTTTCTCCCACACTAAGCATACTAATATAAATCTTAAAAATTAAGCAGTAGTAGCACATTTTTTGCTTAGACCTTTGAACTGTACCATATGGTTGATGCTCAGTTAAGCAAAGATTTATCCATCCCTGACAGGAATGTGTCCAGGACTTGTTATTTTGTCAAATCCTTGAATCAGAAGACTAGAACTGAACATACAATTTTCTGGACTCACACAAAATACCATACCCATTCAAATCTTTGACTGAAATGAGGAAAATTTAATGTATATTTTCTTGAGTATGCATATCTCAATTTCAGAATGAAAATATACCAGTGCTATAAAAGCTACAAAAAGGCAGTTTCATGTTACAGCTTTGGAAAAGTTAACATCTCACCATCATCAGAAAGATGAGATCCAAATCCCTACCAAGTCTCCCCAAGCAGTTCTATCATTTACTTTACACCTCCTTTAGCAACCACCAAATTTCATTACAAAGAATGTTCTCTTCACTAAAATGTCAGAATATCCACCCAGGAAAAGTGTGCATTTTATTGCTGAGCTAGCAAATTGAATGAGCTCACCACGCAGTCCGAATGGCACAAGATTTGTTATGACAGACAGGTGATCCCATGATCGGGAAAAGACAGCAAGGGAGAAGGGAATGAGACAATGTCTGCGTGAAAGAAAAATGCTGTTATTCTGATCTAAATACTGATTTCTACTCCCTGGACACTTTGCTTCTGCTTTTAGCTGTATGCTTTGCCAGTTCATTTACGTCACACCCAAGTTCAGCACTAAATTCATGAACAACAGACAAGTCCATGACTTCCAGTCCAAAAGTGCTAAAAGTGGAGTTAGAAGAAGTTCAGAATTATTCCAGTAGGAAATTTATCTGAGTACTGGAGAGGATATCAAGATCTGGAATGTAAAATATTGTGACTGCATAGGAAAAGTTGTAACATTTTCATTCAAGACTGAATGTTTCATTTATTTGATGATGGACCCAACCATTGATAAAATATTAGACTGAAGTAGGTAATTATTTTTTTTTCCCCATCAGATTGAGGAAATAGAAATGTAACAAGAAAGTTGTTTACAATGAAAATCCTAACCCCAAAATTTGTCAATAATGAAGTCAATCAAACTTAAAGCTTTTATGTTAAATTGTAAAAGCTTTATTTTAAATTCCATGTAAGACTCTATGGTTAAATTCTGCTTTTATAGACAGATGGTAGGGCTTTTTCTTTGCTTGTTTATTATAAATGTACTTGAGTGCATGTATTCGGTTTACTGAAAACAACTAAAACATAATTTGCAATATTTTAATCCACAAGGCTTAATTCCTTTGCAATCACAATTTCAATGTAACAACAGATTTCACTGTTGCAAAGGGATTAAACTTTCCCTGTTGATTTTGTATAGTGGGGGGGTGGGGGGGAAGTAACTCAATCAGTTTTGTCTGAAGGTTTTTGTTTATTTGTTTTTCCTTTTCATAAGTGTCACCTCATCACTGCAATTCATATTTTCAGAAATATTGGAATATTCTTCTACTATAAAAAACTACAGAAGATTTCTGTAGTCCTGTTTTTCCATGTCACCAGTTTACTGAAACCTCATGGAATACTAAATAACTTCTAGAGTAATAAATATAATGTGGGAATGAAGAATACCACTTAAAACCAACTTCAACTGTAAATTTACTATCAGCACTATACAAAAAAAGTATATTTACAGCATTTCTATTTAGGAAAGCTAATTCTATTAGCTTCCCTATTTTTTTTCTTATTTCCTGGAAAGGGCTATGAAGGTATAGACAGAGGTCATCTATTATGTTGCTTGTGAACATTTTTAAAATCCAAAGGATAAATAGTACTTCGGGAAAGAAAAAGATCTAAGGAAATATTGGGGATTTTTTGGTTTTGGTTTGGTTGGTTTATGGTTTTGTTTTGGGATTTTTGGTTGGTTGGTTTGTTTTGTTTGTTGGTGGGTTTTTTTTTGTGGAACGGGATGCAATAACTATTTAGTATTTAAGCAAAAGAAGTTGTACTAAATTAAATTGTTACCGTATGTACCATCTTAATTTAAAATATTCATTAGAAAAACCATAATATGGACTAATTCCTGATTTTGCCTGTCAAAAGTCAATGGCATGTAGCTGCTAACTCACATGAAAATATATTCATATGAGGTTTTATTTTGCTTTTTCTAATTGCAATTCTTTACCCATGATTGGGCCATCACCTCTTCAGGATACCACCAGAGTCTGTGGATCATGGATTTAGTCATATAGGTCTATTCCATCCTTCTGCCCTAAGGTAGAATGAATTATGATTGAACCATGAAGGACATCAGAGCAAATGATCAGAATAGTGTCTTTGGCCACAAATTCTATGAAGAAGAGTGATTACCTTGAAAATGCAGTGAAATGACAGCATATTATACACTTTTGGTGTTCATAGTTATGAATTCTGATTACAAAATAAAACAGACCTATAATAAAACTGTCCTAGTAAACTCAGCTATTAAGTGCTACAGGCTTCAGTAAAAGCCAACATTATTTCAGCCTTTCCATGATTCAGGAATTCTGACCCTACAGGTAAGAATTTATGCTCATTGCATGCTGCAGCCTATCAGTTACTGAAAGATATTCCAGCTCTGGGATATATATTTTTTTAAATGGTCTGACACTGCCTTGTCAAATGTGTGAGCAGGCTGCCAAAGGTCAACATTAGCAGAAGAATTTTAATGTTATCTTTAGATAAATATCACTTATTCATCAGTACTTCCCCCCCAATCAGGAACTGGAATGTTGTTTGCTGTTTGATGTAGAGGTAAGAACACAAAACCTGTCAGCATTTAAGGAAATAAGGTCTGAAGGGAGAAATAGTATTTTATAGAGCAGTATTTAGGGCAATTGCATTTTAACATAATTAAATACTGCACCATTGGAAGTACAGCAAACACTGCATTGTTTGTAAATGCAGTTAAGCCTTAAATTTAATCAGACCATCACCTTTTCATAAGTACATAAACAAAAATGACAGCCAGTAGAGAAAAAATAAACAATTAATATTATAATCTTGCTTAGATTAACTAATTTCATGATGTTCAAAACAATAAACAGTGATATATTTTGGTGAGTGTATTGTTTTTAATATAAACTAAACTCTGCTACTTAAGATAACTAAATGTGTTATCTGCATTAATCTCTGTTACTGATGCAAGTTGTTTTAAGAGGTAACAGATCAGATTCTCTGGTGTGGAACTGCTATTTTGCACTGCTCTCCAGTTTACTCCATTAGACCTGCAAGGATCCCAGGGTAAAACTGATGCTGACAGTGTAGGTTATGCTTCTCTCTTTTGCCCTGATGCTGGCATAAATGCAGGCTCAGAGCTCCCAGTCCTACAGTTCAGTCCCCACAGCACCACCACAAATTTCATAAAGATAAATGACACTTTCCCCCTCACTGATGCATCAATTATGGACAAAGTGAACACACAAACTTGAAGTGAAATAAAAGGCAAGCTGTACTCTCGTTTAGTGCATGCAGCTGGTTTACAGCATGTGTCAGTCTGCAACTCCCAAGATTTGGGCCACAGTCACTAAAGCTACGCAGCAGTCTCTGGTTATTCTCACAAAAATAGCACAGCACTTCAAAGAGTGCACAACGCTGGTTTGGTATACTATAAGAAAAAATCCTCCCAAAAACATAAGCTGACTTTTGATTATATTTGAAAAGACAATGTTCCTCGTGAGGACTGCATAAACCATTCCTGAAATCACATATAAAATGTTCATTAAAATGTAATGCTTCCTATGTGATGCCTTTGTGTCCTGTGCATCTCTGATTTCAATCCGAGGCTAGTTATCTGACTGTCTGATGGTGTTCTCCTGCCTTCTTGTTTCCTTGTGCTGAAGAAGTCATTCTTCCACTAACAAAGTGAAAACACAACAGCCATTTACCTTTCCCATCATGTTAGTGTTTTACCCTTAGAGACTTGCACTTCAAAAATAGGCCAGCAGATACGTTAAGCTTATGTGTCACTGGCATTAAATCAGGAGGCAAACCCTAACTCAGAATTTAATTCTCTTTTATAGAAAGCACTTAAATAGGATTTACAGCTTTCAATGTTTGAATTTAAAAATAGGGAAAAAAATATTACTAAGAGCTTTGCTATTATTTAACAACTGAAACTTGTAATATTACATATTGGGATTGGAGATTTTCAGCCAGGTTGACAGAACACCTAGAAAGTTGTAATATGGAAAATGATAAAAGCTATTACAAATATTTTTGCATTTTTATAATGTTTTTCTTAGATTAAAAAAAAGCAACCAACAAAAACAACCCAACATTTCCACTGCCAGCTCCTAAAGCATAAGATATAATTTTTTTCTTTCATTTTCACAAATTTTATGTAATTGTTTCACACTTTGTTGAATTACGCAGATGTAAACAAGTAAATGTTCCTGCTTGTAAGAGTACTGCTTACGGTCTGTTTAAAATGAATTCAAACACCTAGCCAAATTCACTGTACTCTGCTTACATGAAATACTGCTTCTCAGCAGGAGAGTGGGTCACTGTTCTACAAGCATGCCAAATGTTCTGGTGTCATTTCGTTTGATTTAAGTGAAAGAGGTGCAAAGAGGGACGACTGAAACAATTACAAACATTTCTGTCATTGCAAGGCTATCATGTTTGACTGCTTTAGATGTCATTTAGACTTGTCATATATCCTTAAGCCTGTTGAAATTTATGCATTAGCTTGTCATGTACGATGACAGTTTGATTATTCTTGAATTCTGTATTCCTTTAGTTCAGTGCCTGAAAAGGTGGTATTTGTCTCTGTAAGGTAAAAAGAAAGAATGCCTAGTGCCACATCAGGTTTTTAAACTCCTGAAGATATGAAGCTGGACTGATAAGATGACATGAACTATTTAAGAGAGAAGCGGATTTTCCCCCCATATCTCAGAGTGAAAAAAAAGGAGTGATATCAAAGTGTTGTCATTATTGATTGTCCTAATTTCTTAGTACAGCACGTGGAAGTTAAAAATATTATCATTGCACTTAGGTTTACTTCAGCAAGTAGTTATTACCCAGAGTGACTGTTTAAAGCAATAGGACTTTTACATACTCCTAAAGGAGCAGATAGTTTGTCATGCTCTCTTTGTCGGAGAATGTGAACCTTCATAGCCAGAACATTGTCCTTGATGCATGCAGCAATTTCAGTTTTTAATTACTGAAATGGTAAGACACTAAAAGGAAAACCAAAGCAGGAGAAACACGAGCCTTATTTTTGCACCATTTTAACTAGAGACTTCTTACATGCCTACAAAGTGAAGACAAAATACAGCTGCAGAACCTGTACTGATATTTCAAGTGTTTCTGAAAGTGTTCTGAGCTACAGATACTGGGGCTTACTGAAAAGATAAACTACATGTGAAAAATCAATCAGATCTGTATTTATACACAACCAAAGTTCAAGACTTTTTGTGTTTAAAACTTTCAGTCTGGGCACAACAGCACACAAAAAAACCCACCCCAGTATTCTAGAAGAAAGCAATAAGATGGAAAATAAAAGTACCTAATAACTCTGTGTCCTGTCAAAAGGAGGGATGACTTAGTTAAATAAAAACTTTTTCATATATATACATAGAGAGACAGAATCATCTACGTGCATATTTCTTATTAAAAACATTAGTCTCCATACAAAATCTGATGGCTTTAGTTTACTTGGTCCTAGTGTCCTTGAACTCATAATTCTCAGTATGGCATCATCATGAGTCATTCTGAAGATGATAATGCTATTACAGGCTACCTCAGACATGGGAAAAAAACAACTCCAAAACCAAAAATAAAACGACAACAAAACAGAAGAAATTTAAATTAATAATACCAATCTCAATTCTGTTTTCATAAAACTGATCTTAATAATACGAAAATGATTCAATGAAGAGGAATAAACCACTGGTAATCACCCAATACATTTATTTTCCTCACAATACAGTCAAATCATCTTTTGGACTTTGTGAATGGAATCTGCTTGCTCACAGAGGGGTATTTAGTACCATTTTAGACAACTTCAAGTATCCCACATGGCTTCCCTTGGCTTGGGACACCCTTACATTTTGCATGACATCTGTTAGCCCTGTGAGAATATTTTCCATGGCCTGCAATATATAAATTGGCACTAGACTTCTATGTTTAGGTACCTGAAAGCTTAATCCATAGTCCCTTTTGCTCTGGTTGATTGTACGACATAAATCAGAGTATCAGCATTGTATATGAATTTTACACCGCTGTGAAAATGACAAGATAAGTAGGAAACTGAAAGTGGTATTCTGCTGATTAATATTTTAACACAATAGCAGCTTCAATGAAACATTAAATTCATGTTCACTGGTTTGAATAAACATTTTTATTCCCTGTTCGACAAAAAAAAAAAAGAGATTACTGTCTGCCAGCAGTACTGATTTAACTCTTGAGTTGGGTATCTAAGGATTCTATTTGTGATGTTGACTATTATCCGTCCTTCTTTGAGACAAAGCTGTCAAAGTGAAAAAACATTTTGTTAGTTCACTATAAACAAGGGGAGGAGAGGAAAAGAATGGCGATTAGAGTCAGGAAAGCAGAGAGAAGTAAAAATAGAACCTAGTTCTTTATCTGGTATAGAAAATAAAGGCTATCAATACTGTCAGCAAAAAGAGGAAAAGATATATTGTACAGAATACTCACAATGCTATATTATTATGCAATATACCCAATAATACACTTACTGTAAGACTCTACAGCAGCTAATAACACTAAGCCTGGGATGATCTTTTCATGATATTCTACTCAAAAGCTGGTCTCCAGCTTTCCTAAAGATCTGACAGGTTGCTACAAAGAACAGATGGATGGAAACAGACTGGACAGAGCCAAGTACAGTTGTTGCCAGTAAACCACCACAGTGGTAGAAATCTACTGATAACCTGAATTCTTACCAAGTTTTGCAGACCTAACAGTGTAGGAGAGTTTTAAGGGTGGATTAATGAATAGTGCTTTCAGCATCTTTATGTTGATATCCTTCTAAGTGTGTAAGTGATAAGAACTAAAAATTAAAAGAAATCAACATGTAGGCACTTGTATGAGAATTAAAATAAAGCACGCCGGAGGCCGACAGCATGGACCAAGAAAACTCAGGAGTTAGGATCTAGTTAATGAGAAAAAAATACCAGCAGGATGAAAAAAAATCATGAAGGGTTCTAAAGAGAATACTTTCTGCTAACAGTTTCTACAGCCTGTATCTGATGCAATAAGAAAGGGCAATTTAGAAGAGGACAAACTAGTTGAAGCACTCTTACAGCAGTGACAGAATAGAGTTTGGGCTCTTACCCTACAAAGTACCTTCCTTTGCAGAATGCTAACCTGGATGGACAAAACTGATCCAGTTTAGCAGATTTGATTTCTCCTAAATCTCAAATCAAACTTGCAAATTCCATTCACTGCTGCAGCATTCTCTCAAACCATCCAAGGCATCCAAAATAGAGATCTTTTTACTAGTGTTTGCTCTCTGATTTACCTTCATTCCAAAGCATTCTGCATAAGCAAGTACTTGAGTGAGATGAAAAGAATTCCAAAGTCGAGCACTACAAAAGTGCTTCCAGCTCAGACTCCACCTTGAACAAAGACTTCAGCCTAGAAGGAATTCAAGGAAGATGAACAAAACTATGAAGAAGGAAAGGATTTTACATATGCTGGAATAAAACCTTTTTAACTAATAGCATTTTTAGCACATAGTTATCTACAAATACATGGTAGATCAAAGTAGAAATGAGATTATCAGAATA
>JANHFX010022929.1:0-71970 GCA_027560015.1 Chloroceryle amazona | reverse complement strand
GCGGCCCATTCCAGCCCTTCTCCCACCCCGGACCCGGGACCCCCGCCGCATCCCCGCGGCGCTCACGGACGGCAGCAGCGACTTCCGCGCCCCGCGGAACCGCAGCTGGCTGCTGGGGGACGCTGCCAGCGCCCCGTCCCGCTGCCCACCCCAGCACTCACCGCGGGGCTTGACTCGGCTCGGCTCGTCCCGGCACGTCTCAGGCCGGCGCAGCCCCGCAGCAGTTTAAGGAGCCGGGGCGGAGCCATGGCGAGGCCGGCCCAACCCCTCCGCCCCCGATCCCACCGCCCAGCCCCGGCCCGGCCGAGCAGTTGGTGCTCGTAGCCCCTCCCGGGGGGCCCGCACCCCCGGCCCTGCTGGGGTCAGACCCCGAGCCCCTGTGCACCCAGAGCCCCTCTGTCCTTGAGGCGCCCTGAGGGTCGCTCGGGCATCCAGGTGTGAGGGACTTGAGAGCTTGTGACACTGATAGAGATACCCGAGAGACTATAAGAAAGCAACAGGAGACTCCCAACCGCAGACTCAGTGAGGTCCCCAACCCGTGTTTTTACTCATTTTTGGAAATTTTCTTTAAATTCTAAACTTCTTCACCATCCACATGAGGTCGGTGCAGGCACCACGATCGTGTTTCACCAGAAGCTCGGGGGAAGGTGTGTAGGGCTCAGAAATACATCTCCTTAGGTGTGAGGAAGCGGCTCGGGGAGCTGGTGCCCAGGAACAGGCACCTGCAGGGGAGGAATCTGCACTGTAGCTCCCAAAGGACCCAGTGCTCCAGCATGGACTAATTAGGAAGGACTTTAACAGTATTGACAAAAGGCCAGCAATTTGGCCTGTCCAACACCAGCCAGTTCATGCTGTAGAAAACAGCTCAGTGCTTGACCGGTTTTTAAGAGCGGCCCCATCTCTCCAGCCCACAGGGCTGTCATGCACATGCTGGATCAGTTCAGGATTATGCACAGGGCTCCCCATGTTTAGAGGGACATGCAGGTTTACTTCCTCCTGTTTATTAATGAAATACCAATCAGCTACTCATTACATATACCAGTGCCGGGTTGCTCTGCTTCAGCACAGAAATTTCTTTGTCGTGAGCACCAGAAACAAAGCCCCTGACCTGGGTGGAGGCAGATCCTTACAAAACCTCCAGCCCAGGCACTGTACAGTGAAATGTCTGCAGCTCAACTGTGAAACAGGTCCTGTGGGACTGTCAGTGCAGGCACCTGGGTGGCATGCAACTTGTGATGTCCAGTGGCCAGTGTGTGGTGCCAAATTGCCTGTACCAACGAGATTAAAAATTACCTCCACATCAGGCATGTGAATGAGAAAGGTTAACTGTCCTCTCTCTTTAAAATGTGCTGCAGTCTGCATGCTGACAGCCACAACTCCCTGAGAGTTTTTTCTTTCCATTTATGATTTTCTTTTTTTCATTTGCAATGAATTGTGAATGACCAGATTGTGCATGATTTATGCACATCTCGGAACCCTGCTCCGTAAGCAAAGCCAGTACCTATTCCTGTGGAAGAAGGTGGCGTTCACTCTGAGAAAGACCAAGAGTCTGACCTCAAGCATCATAGCAAAAATTTTAGTCTAGGTTTTGAGGGAAAGGAGCACAAAGAGAAGCAGAAGTGTTAGCAACTGTTGTTTCACCACTTGGAGGTTACATGAAGGGAAAGGATCTCTCCAAGTCAGACAAATAAGAGGCGTATGAGTCAGAGCACGCTGACTCCACTTATTGCATGAAATACCTGTGCTCTCTTGTCCAACCTGTCCCACTCCCAGGCCTGCTGGAGCTATATGTTATGATGCTAAGTTATTTACCATGTCTCCTCTCTCCTCAGGTAGCCTCCAAAGCTATTAGATTTTCCTTCTGGATAACATTAACATTTCCTACGGACTCTCTACAAACAGCAGAGATCCCAAAAGAAAGAGTGACATCGCAGTTCTAACACAGTCTGACCATGCTCAAGGACAGGAAATTTTCACTGGGACTAAGGGACCATGCTGAAGTAAAACACTCTTCAGTGGTGAGGCACAGCTAAGTGATCTAGAAGATAGTCTGACATCCAAGAATTCATTTTGTCATGTCTAATGTTTAGCCTGTCAGAAGTAGAGTAACTCTGAAGGACAGACATAACTATGTCAGTAAGTCCATCTCTACAGGAACAATATTAAGGAATACATTACTGCGACACTCAGGACTAACAATACCTTGTAATGAAGGAAAACAAAAACAAGAAAGAAAACCACATATTTTATTTCTATCAATAAGGACTGTTTCTATCTCCTCAGCAGATTCTCCATCTCTGTCTTTCGTGAGGGCATAGTTCAGAAATTTTAAAGATAAAGCCTGCACCCTACCCTGCCACATTCCTCCTTACTGTCCTGCACTCCTTCACCCTGTTAGCCTTAGACCCTTTCCACTTCTCCCTTCCCCCTACTCACCATCTTCCTGACATTCTTCCCTGTGTTCCGGCCTAACACTGGATGCAAATTCCTCTTTCTGACCCTCTTGTCCAAAAATCTCAGACGTTGACTTTTCTCACTGGCCTGGGGAAGAACTTCCACCTAACCACCACGCCAGGTCCTGCAGCCTGCCAGCTTTATTCCTGGCTTCTGCCATTTTGAGCTCAGCAGCTTATAATTGTGACAGTTTATTTCTGAGAAACAGTGTTTGAGTAACAGCTCCTGTTCACTTCCCCTGCTGGTTCAACAGCTCTGTGAGTGGGATGGTGTGCCTCTCTTCTCTTCTGCTTTCTTGGCCATGGGAAAGCCTACAGGCTCCACACAAAACCAGTTCTCCTTTCACTTGTAAAATTGACCTAAAGCATGTTTATCACCTCAGAACAAAATTCTTGAGGTTTTAGCTATGCCATAATTTTATGTAAAAGTTGTTTTCCATGTTTTGGGGAGTAAATCATCAGCTTGTTTGACCTAGTTACTCCTCAAAAGACTTGTCACACACCAGTGTCCTCAGGCCTTTTACATCCACTAAATACCTTCTACTCACCTGGGATTATCTTATCCTTGTTTGATCTTGTAAGCATGGTCCCACATGTCTGTTTATGGCAGAGTCAATCTGCTTGCTCTGCTGGTAATCCTTGCTATTATTTTATGAAAGTTTATTCTAGTCCAGATTTTACTTTGCAGTGGATTTAGTCATATTCTGGCATCATTTTTGTCAGACCTAGTTTTATCCAAATACTGCTACTGCTGATAGAGCTCCCTTAATTATGTTCTCGAAAGAGCATAATTTAGCTAATTTTGCTATTATGAAAGGTGGTTTAAAGCTCACATTAGAGTTCATTGTTTACCAGCCTTCGAGGTCAGCCACCTTTCGGTGGTTCCCATGGTACCTTGGTTAATTTCTCACTGGCCAACCCTCAAACTTGCCCCTAGTAAAACAGATTTTCAAGTGAGTTGTATGTAAGATCAGCTAGTGAAGAATTAATTCACTCCCAGAGTTACCCAGGTTTGCCCTTTTCTAGAAGGGTATATATGTTTAGCTAATTTTCTTATCTAAACATCTGTGCATCTCAAGAGTGTTATACATTTATTCTGCCACAAATATAACAATGATAAATCAGTGAAGTTTGCAAAAAAATAATGAAAATACAGCAGACAGTTCGGGAGTTTACCAGACCTGTGATTTCTTTTTTTAAAAGAAAGGTCCAAAGTCAGACCTCAGAGACATTCAGTATGAGAAGGCTTTGCTTTCCAAGCTCATTGGTTTCTTTATTATTGGCCAGATTTAGAAATTATTTTACTTCTTGGAAATTTTTATTCTAGGATAAAATTAATTGCAAAATCCTCATTTGCCTAGTGATTAGTCCAATAAACAACATTATCTAAACTAGCATAATTTTATGAAACCTGTAAGTACTTTCATCTTTGTTAATCTACATCTTTATATCAGTGATGCTTCTCAATATAGAAAACAGGTCAGATTTGTGACCCTATTCAAAATCTATCCAGATCTTCCTTTTAGAGAACATTCATTTTTGATGCTATACCTTGTGCTATTTGATTCCTAAGATATAGTGACTGATTATGAAGAGTTCTCTGCTGTCAAGGTTTTAAAACTAAGAAATAAAGAAAATTTAAGCTTCTAATTTAAAGAATTTGCTTTGCTCTCAGTCACAGCCAAGGGACATGTGTGTGCTTCAACACAGGTCCTCAAACATATTAGGCTTTTGCAGCCTCCCAGATGTTTCCCACACTGAAGAATTCTTTATTCACAATTACAGTTGCAGGGGGAGACTGAGCATCACACCTGCATCCACCACTGCTTAGGTGAGCTTTACCACATATCCCAACATGATTTGTAGTGATATGAGGTCAGTATATCACCCAGATTACTTCTGAGCAGGGCAGTGCAGTTGTGCAGACATGCCAGGAGAGCACCATGCTTTGTCACTCTCCTTCCTTCATCCTTAGGGACATCTGTGACCAAGTGCTTGGGGCTGGGGCTGATGGGGGAGGTGGGAACCATTTGTTATTTGGGATTCTGAGTGGTCATTCCTCACTTGTGACATAGTTCCCCTTCTCTAGAGCTCAGGAAAGGTCCTGCCTGGGAACAGCAGCAGAGCTGTTTTCTCACCCTTGCTGGGTCAATTGTCTGGCAGAGGAGTGGAGAGGAGGTAGGATGCTGGACATCTACCACATGACTGCTGCAATGTCCACAAGTGTTTGGTCCCCTCCCCTTGTTGCGAATCCAGTTTATTTCTCCCAGTATAACAAACAGTGCCATGGGGAGACGCTGATAGGGAGACATTTGTCATATCCAACATCCTTCTGGCAGCCAGAGGTCTCTCCCCACCACACAGGAGGCTGTGGCTCAAACCCTTGCTGCAGCCCCAGGACTTGAAGCTGTTTTTCATATGGCCAAGGCCAATGCTGCAAATAACATGTTATTCAGGCAATGGAGACATGCAAGCCCTTTCACACCTGACATGCCCTGAATATGCTTCAGCATGGCCAAAGGGCAGAGCAGTATCTGTCCTCCAGGCTCCCACTTCCCTGCAGGCTTTGCCTTAGGGGCTCTGAGCAGAAATGGAAACAGATGTGGACCTGCCCAATGTTAGAAGTATGGGTGCTAGTGGGGTTTTAAGGAGATTGAGCAGTGGCTTTTCACGCCAAGGTTCTCAGACCCCTCTCTGGCTCAGCAAAGCTTTCTGGACCCAGCATATTCCTGGTCCCCCAGGGAGATGGATCTGGACTCCTGCAGAGAGCTCCCATTTTTTCCCAGGGTCTTGCATGCAATGCTTCAGCCTGATGTGAAGTTCATCTAAACCCCATAAAGATGAAAGAAACACATGGTTTCCATCTAATCCTAAATACATTTAGTGAGGTAAAGCACAGTGTAGGCTGCTGGTGTTGATGTTATCAGGCGATGGCACTGTAAAAACCCAGCAAAACACTGAAGTTACTGTATTCAAGTTCTGAGGTTTTGAATGGAGGTTTCTGAAAAGCCTAGCAAAACATGAGCTCTGTTTTAGATGCCAGCTCAGCAGAATATGAATACCTGGACTAGTAATGATGTCACCTCCCTGGCAGGAGGCATAATTTAGGCTCAAAGTATTGATTTCTTTAATAAAGCTTGTTGTATTTATCATACACTCACAAGGAGAGATTATCACTCATATCGTGCCATGAAAAAACCTGCAGGCAAGAACTTCAGTAATCTCAGACACGTACAAGGTCTGTCGCTGACTGACAGGATTTCATTAGAACAGGACAAAATTTGAGGACCTACACAGCTTGTTCCAATAATACCATTACTGATTTTTGAAGATGGCAGGAAAATGTGTTTAATATTAGATATCAGGCACAGAGGGGATAGCAGGGTGAAATGGTCCGACTGTTGTTTTCAGAAGGCTTCCCCTTTCCATTAGGCTGCTAAGGGAGTCCCTGTGAAAATGTTACCCGAATAGCAGATGGCATCATCACTAAATTGATAATGTCAAGAAGCAGCAATGAGGCTGACAAAAGAGTCCATGAGATTTATTTTTTTTTCCCCACTGGCCCCTTTCAAGTAATGGTTAGGACCCTAAACACTTCTCTACCCCACCAACACTGCTGCATGTAGCTTCTTGTCCTGATAAGAGGAGGAATCTCAAAGGCGAGTCGTGCCAGGGCAGGACGGTGATCATGCTGTTTCCTGCATGCCTGCCAAGGAGCACCCCTTCAGGCTCCCTTACATCACCTGCGAGCAGCCTTCATCAGAGCTGCTGGCAGTCTTGGGCCAAAGGCTCCCTGCCAGCTGTTGTGAGAAAGGAGAGGGTGGATGGTTTCCAAGTTGATCATACTGCCATTGCATGAAGTTTCCTGCATCCTTACATCAAAGGAAAAACATTTCAGACTCCACAGAAACAGCTAGAGGGTGGTCAGCAGTAAATCCAGCAACATGCCGATGCCTGCTGGAAACGATTGCTACAAAATATGTCTTTGGTGTCCCTCCCCCATGGCAGCACCACATGCTAAGTTGCAACAATACCTCACCTTTCCCAAGCTAGGAACATTAGATCTAGGGAGAGGGAGTGGAAGTTTTGTCATGAAACCTACCCAGCCTCAAGTGGAATAAGCTATTGAGTACAGTTGGACTATAGCTTTTAGCATGTCTCCTTTCAGACAGCAATGTTTTAGTTACCCTGTCTGCAGAGGGGCTTGGTGGGATTGCACATTGTTCCTGTTCTCATCTGAACAAAAAAATGAGCATCGGACTTCTACTTTGCAACTGACTGTAGTGCCAATGGCAAGCACATGTCACTGGGGAGTGTATGATGATGCTATGAAGTCTCTTTTTTCCAGCAGTACATCTGATGTTGAGTCTCCTGGTGGGAGAAAAGACAGCACCTTCCATAAACATGCTTATGCTTCATTAACAGCTCTTTGAAGGGGAATAGTTGGCAGTGGAGCACCGCTTTGATGCTTCTAAGACTGGATGTGGCAGCAGCAACAAGAGACAGCCATAAGTTACAGCACACCTTTTTTTCCTTTGCCTGGAAACTAAGCATCTGCAACAGGATCTGCCCCCAAAACAGGGGTGTCCTGGATGCAGGTGGCTTGCTTCAGGAGATTTGTTGCTGAGAGCTCTCCTCAGCCTGCAGAGCTCCTGGTTTGGTGCATTGCAATTGTCAGTCTAACCCCCTGCAGTGAACCAGTGGCAGTACTGCATTTGTGTGGTGGCGTTCTCCAGTGGACAGCAGCTACAGGTGAGGCAGCATTAGCTCCAGCCACCAAAGTGAGTTTCCATTAGCTCCAGATTGATCCATTCCTGTTCCTGACATACCTCTAGTGTGCAGATTTCATGGCAGCAGATGTGTGATACAGTAACACCTCACATCTTCATTTTCCCACATGCTTTAGGAAGAACTGAAACTGAACTGCTCACCTCAGTGCCATCTGAGGAGGAAAGAATACGTCTTGAGTTACTACCACTGGTTGGACTATTTTAATTACCTCTATCACTAAATGATTATTTGAACCGGTAAAAACAGGTGATAACACTGCCATGGATACACTGATTACTATAAGCAGGGGTTTCAGCAAGAGGAGGATGTCAAGACTGAGTGCTTGGAGATGTCTGTGCGATTGTATTAACATAAAGGCCATCATAGTGCACTGTGAGCACCCAGTGTGAGTTGCCCAGCAGAAACTGCTCATCTGGGTTGCTGCCTTCCACCATCAGCCGGTACTGGCACTGGTGTTGTCCTAGTCCCTTGGCCCCACTGCTCTTTCCTGCTCCAATCCCTGTCCATGCTCCATCCCTCTTGCTGGCCACAGCATTAATGAAGGTGCACAATGGTTCCCCGTTGAGACTCTATGAAAAAATAATTTCTAGTGGCAATACTGGCTTTGGCTGATCGTATAACTACACCACATGAACGAACAAATCATTGTGAGGGGCTCTTTTCTGTGATTTCTTTGGATAGCAATTTATGACCTCCTTCCACACACAGTGAGTGAAAACAAGCTGTGCTGAAGAAGATCACGCTGGATATTGCACATCAGACAGTCTTGGCAATGAACCCTTTTTCTTGGCACAAACATAGAAGCAGTAGGAGGCTACAGGGTGTCAGAACCTCTTCTATATAGTGCTGATGGTCAGCTTTTAGCGCTTGGCTTATTCATTAGCTTTAATGCTGCATTCAAATTACGATGGCCACCATCAGGTGACATGCGCTCCATACATTGCACACACCATCCTGTAAGACACAACAGCACCTGTAAAATACAGATCTCTGCTGTGAAGTACAGGTGTAAAAAAGCAATGCAAGAGATAAAAGGATTCCTACAGATATTTTATCACTCAGAAAAGAAGATCCAGCTTTAACAAAAGTGAAAATCCATGGTGAGGAATAGCCCAAACAAGTTACAATATTTTAATTGGATTACAAATGTCACATTTGGAACACATTTAAAGATCTTTTTTTTTTTTCTCTTTGTTGTACTATCATTTTGGGTTTTGCACTTCATTAAGCAAGGCAATGAGACGAGGCTGTTGTGCTTCTTATTGACTCCGCTTTGTCAGTTTATCTTTCTAGATGTTGGGCAACAGTAAACTCTTGTTTTCTTTTCTAGCACAGATGAGATGCTATCTGCAGAAACTTTAAAAATTAGCAAAATACCATCATCTAGCACAGGGTCATTTCTAGTCCTCCTTGGGATGTAGATTCTTCCATACAATTAATTAAAACATACATTGCACCATAAAAAGAGATAGAATGTATGGAGATCAGAAGGATGGCCTTCTTAACCCAAAAGTTGAAATGGGAGAAGACATATGAACAGAGGTTGAAGGGAGGTGGTTGGGATTTATTGTCCAAAAGGTAGCAATTAAACAATAATTTAAAAAAAAAAGGCCCTGGATGTTGTTTTATAGACATAAATGGGGCAGGGGGGGACACACTGTGATAGGCAGAAAAGAAAGTGTGAAGTTTGAAGTGAGAAAAGGAAACAAAAGGAGCAAAACAGGTAAATGTGTAAATGGTGGAAAAAAGATGACGGATAATAAGGGAAACTAGAACAGAGATAAGTACAAAGATAATATGCAAGGTCCCAGTGGAAAAGGATGAGGACAAAGAACCAACATTTAACACTGAGATGTGAAGACTGAACAATGGAGACAGTCATCAGCATGGGAGAGGCTTTAGTATTAGGCTGAAAAAATAATTTAAAATTCAGAAGTTTATTAACTCCAAACTGGCTACTAGATGCACAAACACGTGTATTTTCTGTATTGTTCGAAGGTCGTGGTACTGCTTGTACAGTAAGATTTATCTTTGATTTTTTCTGTTTTTTAGTTGTAAGATTTTTTTCCTGTAGCAGTCCAGACATTCAAAAGCTTTGATAAACAATACGTTAATCAAAGTTTTAGGATTTAATGGTGATTTTTCCCTATCATTAAAGGGTTTATTCCCCTAACTGAAAATAATTTGTACCTTTTTTTCAGAGACGGAATTTCAAGTCAGAAATGTATACAGCCATATGTACCTGTATGCATATATGTAAGTATAAATATCAGCACTGAGAGATGAAGATTTAACCATTGGCTGAAATAGCTGCTGATAATTACAGGTTCAGGATAATGAATGCTGGTAGTTTCCATCAGCCTGTGTCTGTTTTCCTTTCAGGGAGGACTTGCCAAATTGAGGGCACAGCAGCAGAAGACCTCTCATGCCCAAATTGCCTTCTCTCTCACTTCACTCAGGTTGTTCTTACCCAGTGGTATCTCAGGAAAACATTTTCAAAGTGCTGGTGTGCTTCAGGAGTACAGATCTTGTTGGAGAGATGACAGGCAGGCCGGTTAGACACCAAATCTGTTTTTGGTTGTGCAGGTTAGACACCAAATCCTATTAATTGTAGGGCACCTGGACACCTTGGAAGCTTGGAAGGTGCTGGGGATTTCCACCAGTTTCTTTCCTTGCTTCCAGCCCACCAGTTCACAGTTGGGCGATAAGTGCAAGGCTGGTGAGGTACTCAGCCAGACATTTTCTAGCCTATTCACCCATGTTTCGTTCACTGTGCTGGTAGCTCAGGAACCAGATTTTATGTGCTCAAAGTCTATAGCAGCTCAATGAGGCTTTCACCACTGAGGATGGAGACCCTGCACTCGAGTGTAGATGTTTGAGGGGGGTCAGCAAATCATTAGTGTCTTGTTTGAAATGAACTTTAGTGACTGGGGAAATGATGGGTTGCTCAGTCCTTCAAGTGGAGATGGTTGACAGCTGGGCTGCCATCAGGGCACTGCTTATGTTGCTCCAGACTTGTGCAACCACAAAAAGTCTTTCTTGAATGAGAAAAGTCAGTGATCCTTAGAGTTGTTTATATTAGCTACTGTAACTTCATATGATATTCAAGTCTGTGTAAATTAATAATTTCCTGCTGTTTTCTAGGCCACTCACCATATAATGTATCTGGAAGCAGTTTCTAATGGTTACTCACTTAATTATACAAACACTTCCTGATACTCTATTTGCTTTCATTGCATCTCTGCTCATCCTGCTCTTACCATATGGAAAATGCAGGACATACCATGTTCCCTAATCCTTTATTTTCCCCTTTGCCTGGCAGTCTTTTCACTATTGCCACCCCTTTGTCTGGCCTATTTTACTCCTCCTCACCTGAGAGCAGCCCACAGGCGGGTACACAATGCACACAAGTGTGCAGACACTCACACATACCTATATACCTGTACTGGTTTTGTGTGGACTGGGACGACAACATGGTTTACATCATCTCACACCTATTGCTCTGACCTATTCAAATAGCTCATGTTAAGTTTCAATGTTATATTAGTTTGTCTTAGCAGCACATTTGCTGTTGAATGTATATAGTGTTTTATAGTTAAATTCTCTTCTCCCTAGTTCAACTATATTTCAGGATAGAAATGTTGGGGAAAAAGAAAGAAAATTATTGTGCAATATACCACTCTAATGTTAGAATTTCACTGTGTTATAAATAATTTAATGTATAGATGAAGAACAGACTCTTGATTTACTACTGTCTGTCTGAATTAGTCATATATGGTAAATTTTGTAAAGGGGTCATATTTGACCGAAGGTCTCTATTATTGTTGGCATTACGTGATATGCTTTCCAGAACTGCTAGACTACTCGTGGCACTGGACCAATTTGTTATTTCGGGAGTAGATAAAGTCTTTGTTTAGCCTTCTGGCAGTCAGTGTAGCTCTTAAAAATGGTTTTCTTTGTTTTGCTTTAGGTTTTCTGTTGCTCTTAAATCTACTTCATTCTATGAGGTTTTGTCACAGCAGACAAGAGGCCCAAGTATTAGGTGTACTCTTTCTTGGATGTCTTCCCAGAAGGCTTAATTTCAGGTGGGTGGGAGGGGGACACATGCAGATAATGTACAATATTGTACTTCTACATTGCAGTGTCAGCACTCCCACATTCATCTAAGACCAGCAGCTGTCACTGTTGCTGAAGTTCACTAGATGCCAGATATAATTTTTATATTATACCATAGCACCTGGAGAAGTTGAATCATATTTTTTTTCCACTTGTGTTACCTCATTGTGTACAACTCCAGTCAAACCCAGTAGAGTAAGAGTACTTGGACAGTTAAAGGAGAATTGTGTTTATATATGACTGCAAAGCATACTTGGTTGCTGATTTTAAGGTTACTGGACCTACATGCTTATGCAGACCCAGAGCTGCCACAGCTCTGGCATGGATGTCACCTCAGGGAATGGAGGATGCCCAAGGCCTGACAGGATCCTATGGAAAATGTTCCTGCCCCACAGCCATTGCTGTTCTTAGTACATAGACAGGATTGTTCCCAAAGAAATACCATTGCCAGATTCCCTGAAGGCAACTTGTTGTGCTATTGTGCATGGTAACCTTGCAATTAGAGCAGTTGACAAGAGTCTGAGAAACCCGGCTTTAGTCCTCTTCCCAGGCAGAGAGTACAGCAGCGGTCCCAGAGGACTGTCCCCCTTGCCAGGCTCCAAACCACCCTGTGAGAGTGGGGCTGCCAGGTGTGGGTGCAAAAGAGGAGGAGAGCCTGTACTGTTGGCCTGAGGGTTTGTCCACTCTGCTCTTCCTTATGCCCAGGGTGGCTTTAGTTCATCACTCAGACATCACTCCCTGTAAGAGCACCTTAGTAGATACCCAGGTGAACAGGGAACTCAGGGCTCCCCCACAAGGAGAGTCCAGCTCTGGGGCAGAAGTAACACACAGCTCCTCCAGCCTCCCTCCTCCATAAACTTGCTCTGCTGGACCAGGAGTGCCCCAGCCTGGCCTGGACCATTTCCATGGGTACCACTCAGAAAAGTGGGACTTCATGCCTTAGGAGTCCTGAGCAAGGGCTCTGACCAGTTACTGTCTCAGCTGTTATCCGTCCAACTCTTCCAGCTGTGGTTTAAAAGAAAAGCAGTCACCCTGCTCCATTTTTGAAAGCCATGTGTTGGGTGCAAAGGAAGGGAGGCTCCTGAGGCCAGCCCACAGCCAGTGTCCTAAGGAACCAGGATGAAGGCTGCCTCTTGCCTTCTGGTTTTTACCTCTCTGTGGTAACCCCCTGAGTGTGTGAGCTGAGCAGGGCTCTGCCTGCTCCATGTTTACTGATCACTTGTGTGCACCATATATACAGCCTAAGTGCCAAGCTGTAGGGGTCCAACCATCTGTGCTGGCCCCAGGTCTGTGGGCTTGATCCCAGCTGAGACTTTCATCCTGTTACACAGTTGGGACAGGCTCTTGTGCAGCTCAAGAGGTCAGTAGGGTCCACTGAATTACAGTCTGGAGCAGTTTTCTGGATTCAGGCTCCATACCTCCAGTATTTTTATTGAAAATGTTCCCAAGAATGTTGGGATTTTTTGGTCAGGGCTGAAGTAAACTCCCTGGTAAAATGCACACTAAAGGACGTACATCAGCTTGAATGAATCTTAAGTAGGTTCCTCTTAATAGCTCTGCAGAACCAGGCACTCACCTCAGGACCAAATTTCACCGTCCCTGCTCAGGCATCAGAGTTGGTGGAGGAACAGGCTTGTATTGCCACAATATGACTCAGGTCTTGGAGCCGTGTGAGGATTTCAGGCTTTGATTCTCCATAAAAGACGTGGACAACCATTTGGATGTATAGCACAGAAATTACACTGTGCTGCCTTTCTGTACTCACCTTCCATGACACGTTTTCTAGATGGTAGACTTAGAACATTTATGCATTTGAGACTCATAAAATATCTTGCACTCCTCAGCTTTTCTAACTGAAGCACTTCCATATTTTCTCAAAGCACTTTTTAAAATCAATGAAAATGTTTCCAGGAGTCCAGTTTTCCAGGAGATGTCTCCTCATTTGTCTTGAGTACCAAATTACATTGCAAAAGGCCCAGCTCAGCAAACACAAACCCACAAACTTACCTTAAGTCCCAGGGGAGCCTCACTGAGTACAATTCTGGCTTGCATTAGCATGTGTTTGAAGAGCCTGAACACACAGACCTGATGTTGGAAATATTTATGGCAGTTTGACAGCATTTGTTTGGAAATGTCACTGAAACAGCACGTGGATCACACTCCAGCCCTCAGGCGAGCAGCAAGTGGGTGTAGTGGGTGTCACTGGTGCCCTGTGCTGCAGGTGCTCTGATAAGAATTCAAATTCTTTTCAGAGGGATGAGAGAGAGCTCTGAAATTCTGCTGTGGATGAAAATATGTTTCAGCAAAAGGTAAATTTTTATTCAGCATGTGCCCAGTCTGTACAATTTAGGTGGCTAAATATCAGGTTTCAGTGTTGCTTAAAATGGAGGGATGTAGTCCTTCACCAGTGGTTGCTCCAGGCTTAGGAATTTAGATCTCCTGAAAAATCATCCGAAGGAGCTGATGTGCTTAGTGCTGTCACACAGGTACCTTCAGTACTCCCACGTTCCTGTTCTCCTGAGTCACAGCCTCCTGGCTCCTGCCCTCTCCCCCCCTCCCCCCATTTTGGGGTGCCTGAAAGGGAGGACATGGTCCACCATACTTGTATATAGCTCCTTGATCCTGGAGTCAAAGCTTTGAAATCAATCAGAGATGTCATTTGGTTTGTTTGTAATTCAAGTGAAGTGACGGGACAGTGAGTGTTGGATGGGAAGATGGGAAAGATAATGCAAAGAGTTCAGGCAGCTAGCTCATGGGGGCAGGCTGGTGAGCAGCCTGGCAATGAGGGTCTTGAAGGTAGATGCATATGCTATTCCTGGCCAGATCCTGAAGTCCTCATGCTACTATTTACTCAGAAAGGCTGTTAACATCTGAGGGTTTGTCTGTATGAGGTCTATAGAGAGTGAGAGCATCAGTATTTGATATCTCATAGTGATATCCCACAGTGATGTCTCAAAACTGTAAAGCGTTACAAAAGAATACATTTTATAAAACAATTTGAAGGGCAAACAGGGGGTGAGGATTTGGACCAGAAGGCAAGTCTCTTGTTCTATAGCTAGCATGGTACAAGACTCAGCTTCTTTTTGATTCAGTGTTCTGGCCAACTCATCACTTTGCTTATTTTTAGCTGAGTGGCTGCAGTGGCTTGTTTCCATGGTCATCGTTGGCTCATCAATTTTTCTCAATTCTTTGGCATTTTCAAAGGGCCCAATTAAGGCCATTTACTTGAACTTCATCATTAGGGACAGCGCTCAATTTGTGTATTCCAGTTACATGCCGAATCTGGTGCAGCCTTCCCACATTTAGGATGTGTGTGCAGCTTCCTTCTGTGAAACTGGGATTTCTCCTGTCTGTTGAAGAAAAGTTTTCTATCTGACTTGAATTTCCCCACACCTAGGATGATACTGAAGAAGCAACTGGAACCCATGTTTCTTTTATCTTAAATAGATCTTCACAAACATCTGCCATAAAGGAGGCTTTGAATTACTGGGGGCAGGGGCAAATATCATCCCACTGGGAGCACTCTGTAGTGCATGGGAACATTCTGTAATGCATAGGATTTGGGTCTTAATTTGAAGTTTAACCAAAAGAAAGGTGTCAAAATATTGATCTTTCCAAATCGTATGCAGCATATGTTAGAGATGTCTGCTGAAATTTTACTTTGGTCTGCATCAGGTTTGCTGATACAAGTTGCTAATATAAATACTACTAAGCGGTTCATTTTTCTCCTTCAGTGTGGCTGATAGTGCGCTGGAGGTTTCAATTTCCTGTTTTGTTCCTGAATATTACTTACAAAAAATACACATTAAATGGGTTCCCTTTTTGGCCATATATATATATATGTTATGGGGTGGTCAGTGATGTTTATTGACCAAAGCTACAGCATGGGTCAAAGTCATGCCAAATTGCAAGTGCAGATTCTTTATGGTCTTTAATAGAGAAGTAATGTTGAAAGAGTATAGCTACTGTTCTACAGTAGCTGGTGGTGGATGCATTATCCTACTTGAAGATTTCCCAGCATTTTCTTTTTGTGGGGAAATTAAGTGTATTATATTTTTCAGATTGGATGAGAGATGTATGGACATTTTCATCTTTGCTCTGGCTATAAACATGGCTCCTCGGGAAGTTAGGATTGAAGAGCAAAAATGAAGCTTCATCTTTGCTTTGTTTCTTAATGAATTAAACAAGTTTCTCTTGTCCTGCACTCTGGCAGAGATGAAATGCAGGAATAATGGCTGTGGTAATGGCTGTTTTTCAGTAACAGATTACTCTCTTTTTTCTTTTTTCCAGCTCACCTATTTTTTCAAATATATCTATCCATTTCTCTAAGTAATTGTAATTATGTTTAACTGCAAATACTGAAAAATTCTCTCTTTCCAGATGGTAACATAGCTAAGAATGGAAATTCAGATAAGCCCAAGTTACAGCAATGACTGTAATCCTGCTACAACTGTGTTTTAAACAACTAAGCAGCCAAAAGGATAAATGCCACCCTTTTATGACTTTTCTCAGAGAAGTCTATCTAAAAAACACTTAATGTATTTTTTTTCAGTATTCATCTGGGTTAGGTTCTGACTAATGGAGAATCTGGATCCCACTTGTGTCTCTGCTACCCATTCCAGCAAGTCACCTCAGTGTAAAGCTCTGAGGGTTATCTCACATAAATATCGTGAAATATGCCCAGTACCACACGTACCTTCCCCAAGTGCCACGCACAAATATCCTGTGGTGAATAAACACCAGTCCAAGCATCCTGTCAGATGCAATCATTAACAGAACTGATTTTGGATGAGGCAATGGCCTTGGGCTTCCCTTTGCATCCATGAAACAAGCTTTTGCCTTTGAAAATTTGAATGAGAAACTCATTTGAAAGCAGATTTCCAGTAGATAAATGTGGACACCTTTGTGGAGCCAGTAGATGAATGAATGCAGGAAAGAAGAGAAAGTAAGTACAACAGCAGATGTAGGTAAAGGGTTCATAGCCCAGAAGGAGCAATGAAAGTTTTAGGATGTGGACACTTTTCCCCACTGCAGTGTTAAAACCATCATATCTTGTGAAAGGGAAGATGACTACACTGTAGCTGTTACTACAGTGTTATAAAATGGATGGGATAGTATCTTTCAAGAAGACTATCAAATGATTCAGTAGCATGGATAACTATCTGTGGATTTTTCTGCATGACAAGACCAAGTTGTAATAACAGCTTGGGAATAATGATGCTATATTTTTCCATTAAAGAAAGTTTTATTTCTGGAACCTTGACAGATTTTTAAAGTTATGTAGACTTTTCTTACCACTGAAGCCCACATCTTTATTACAAAGCCAAACTGTTCTCTCAGAAACCACATTATGCATGTTGTAACAGTACTCTCCCACGGACGATGAACACTTAGAACATATTTTTCTATGTGAATCATCCATTCACTTAAAAATAAACTCTCTATTAAACAAAATACAACCATGTGACTAGTTTTGTACATTTGTATTCCTGCTCTCCTTTTCATTAGCCTAGTAATATTTTATTGCTATTTCAAATAATTTTCTGGTGATTGCATCATTTTCCCTTTTTACCCTCTCCCCCTTCATTTTCTTTTCAACATAATATAAACCAGTTTCCATCCTCACTTTGTTGCAAGCACACCTAAGTAAAATAAATGTCCAAGAAATGATCCTGCCTTGGGATGAATGCAAATAGATCTGTAGTGCTCCTTAAATCCTGTGGTCACACAGCTGCATGTAAAGCTGCCTGTTTGTATTTCTCTGCTGGCTAAAGCCCTTAAAGAGAAACAAATCCATCATTACAATCCCTGACATTGTTCACTGGAGTAAAAAGAGTCTCTGCAGGTTTTTATGCTTTCCTTTAAAACGAGAAGGTTACGAGGGAGCATGAAAAACGTATGTTGTTGTTGTAAGGCTGGCGTTCTGGGTTAGCATCCATCACCAGCTGCTAACCCTTGCCACTGGAGTTAACGGCTTTTCATGAGTATTATCTGTCCATTTCACAGCTCTAGATAAAAGGTAAACAACATCCCAAGTTCCAGGAGTGATTAGTTTTGATAATTGTTCTGCTGCTTGCTTTGTGCAATTTACTTCTATAAATACACGCTAGGGGAATCATTTGTCTAGTGTACCATGGCACTGTAATTTCCTATTTCATTTCATCCAATTGCTGCAGGAACTCATTTGAGCAATTGTTAATTAATCATTAACAATCATTAACCTCGGGTAGCAATGATTGCTAATCAAGATTTCCATGCCATATTTTTAATTTCTGAAAGTTCTTCATTAATCAAATTAGTAACATTTTTTTCATTATTTGAGGAAAAGAAACTATGCATCCCATCCATTCAAAGGAACTGTTAGAAACATCTTTGTCTTTAGAATAATTGCACGCCTTTTCCCTGGCTGTTGTAAAAGTGAGAGGCGCTTTTTTTTTCTGCATATTTTACTTGAAAATATCTTGCAGTTTAAATTAACAGTGCTTTCCCATTGTTCATGCTTCTGGCAATTATGCTGTTGGGAACAACCATGAAAGTAGTGACACTACAACTATCTCCTTCATGGTTGTTCTTCTTTGCCTCATATCTCATGTCTGGAAAAAACTCAACCAGCTATTTGTAATACTTTTAAACCCACCTTTTTCTCAATGATGTAGCTAATAATAATCTATTTTTCTTTTAGTGTACCCTTGTGGCTTATCAGCACCATACTTATAGATAAGGTGGATTTTGCTGCATCAAGACTTTGTGCACCACTGCCATAGAGGTACTTTTAATTTTCCCTCACTCTGCCGTGGCTTTGCAATGTCCCCTTGGAAAGAAAAAAGTTGTGCAGCCCATGGATGATGTGCACATGGAAACCTTCTTTTAGGAAGAAAGGCCAGCCAGGTGTCACTGCTCTTTTCTTCCACACCTTTACCTGCCATCTTTGATAGCAACAGCAGTGGGAAGGAAGGACCAAGGGTGGAGTGGAGCTGCAGTTAGGCTCCACCACACCTCCACCCTCTGTAGCTTGGCCAGGGTGCACTAGCCAGCCCCCGTACCTCCCATCCCATATGGGAGTTTAGGTGACCACGTGGGACAAATCAGATTTGCAAAGTCTAAGATTTCCCCTTTTTGAGGTGCGATGGAGAAGCAGTCCAGAAGCTGCTGTGTTCACAGTGGGATGTTTGCAGGCACTGGGAGGAGGAGAACAACAGGCTCCCTAAACTCCTGGCTCCCAGCTCTGCTCCAGCCTCACGAAAGCAACACTCAGATGTGTGCCTTCATTCTGGCCAGGGGAAAAAAAAGGGAGTAATAATTAACTCACAGAGTTGTGTGTGAACAAGAAAAGAGCAGCATATTTAAACAGCACCTCCATCCAGCTGAGCCAGCCTCCATAATGGTGGAGTGAGCTGCAGAGCCCTGCCAGGCTGGGGCTCTGCTTATCAGGGTGTGACCCACCAGCCCCAGGTTGAAGAGATTAGTCACTCCTATCACTGCATTTACTGAGCTAAACTGCTCACACACTCACCTCGCAGGGAGCTGCAAAGACTAAGGTTGGCAAGTTGAGTCCCTTGATGGTTAAAATGCTACTGAATGGTGCTAACTTTTTATCACTGCTGCTTGCTGCACAAATACTTACCATTACATTTATTATTAAAATATGTTTCTCATAAAGCTGTGGATTGCAAGGCTGTGAATAGTATCCGGCTGAAATCAGGGCGATCATATTTCAAGGAATTCCAAAGGAATGAACTATAATTAGCCACTAATTGCAGAGAAGCTTTGATAAAAGCCCTGAACAGATTCCCAACAGCACGTATTTTCCAGAGCCCGCCTGGTAATTTTCAGTAAAACCTGAGAACAATATGACCATTAACTTTTCTGTTAAATGTCATCCAGATTGGTTCATATCATTCTTCACTGCACTGCATCTTTTCTATGTGTGTGTTCATAATTTATGGTGTGTGGCCACATTTGGGCTTGCTCAGTTATACATCCATGGAAAAACATTAGATGAAGGTCAGACGAAGCCCACAAGGGATGGGTGATTGCCTTTCTTGTTTGACTCCTCTTTAGATAGTACAAAAGTTATCTTCTAGCTTGTGGGTTCACTGGTAGACAGATTGTGTCTGCACAAATGCTTTCCCACATAAAGGTTTACAAATGTGCAGTAGATACTCTCTTGAAATGGATGAGGTCGTGAGCAGCGACAACATTTGGTTGCACAGTGAACCACACGGTGATAGCTTTGGCATTGTCCGCAGTGGTGTGCATGTGCACTGCTTCCTTGGTGAATCTGCTGGAGAAGGAGAAAGCGATGCCTGGCCCCTGACTGTGCATCTTGGGACTGGGCAGGACATCTGCCCTTGCCCCGGCAATGTCTGTTGCTGCATTAGAAGGTTATCAGTGGGAGGCCTGATTCAAGACCCATTGTGGTCTGTGGAGACTTATGCTGACCTACTTTATGCTAGGACATGCTAAATAATGTTACATGCTTGCTGAAGACAACCCACCTCTTCATGCTTGGCTAGTGCTGCTCCTGTTGTTTGATGGCTGTAAATGTTCAGAAAGTTACCAACTTTTTGTAAGGCTATGCTGAAGGCTTCCCAACTGTAACAATACCGTTTCGTTATTGCGAGCACTTATACAAGGTACAGGTTATTTTTTTTATTACATTTGTTGCCATTCAAAGTACCAATAGCAGTAATCAATACCAGATGTCTTTAAGTTATCAACCAAACAAGACTAGTGGATGGTTGAAACGATTTGTAATACCCTATGGGAAAGTTAATTGTTCAAATTATCCGGCAAATACTGCAAATTCACAGACAATTAGAAAATACTTAAAATATTTTGTCATCATGAAAGATCTATGTCTATACACAATGTTATTTTAAAGATTTCAGCTAGTTCATGTTTAATTTCCTCTGTATAGATGGCCTGGTTTTGTCCTATAGACAGAGGAAGTAACAAAGGTATGTATGTGCTCTGATTCCCCAGTTCTCCATTTAATAAAATATATTAAAAAATAAAGGACAAGCTTTAAGGTAGGTCCTGCTGCATGGTTAGTTCTCTTAAGAAGATTAGCAAGAAGATCAGCATCCCAGTCCTAGCTGTACTAGGATCCCAGCTGCCAGCTGGTGAAAAGCTGGGATCTCCCCTCATGTACTCACAAGTCATGAAAAAATATAATTGTTGACATTTTAAGTTGCAAGAATTAGGAGATGTCCTGATATCGCCTGTGCTGGGAGATGTGCGTGATATTCATTAAGTCAATTCCATTGCTGACATAAAGCCACAGAAAGAAATGCAACTAACTCTGAAAATCTAGAAAGGCTGTCAGTCCAAGACCTCTTATTTCAAAAGAAAAATATCATCTATTATCTTTTTGTGTTTAAATGCCAAAGGGTAGTTCAAATAAGATTCTTTGCATCATACATTGTACTTGCTAACCATGTAGGTAAGGGTTTGTTTTGTGCTCAGCTTTAAAGTGTCCTCTCCACCTCATGACTTTGGTGTGGCCACCATTCTGCCCAACAGTATGTCAGATTGAAAGTACCAAAGAGAAATGTTGAATGTTTGTGTCTCTCTGATTTGAAATGATGAACAATGTCAGATACTGAAGTATTTTTGGTCAAAAATAACTTAGAGCTTGTTATGCAATGAAGCCTCCTCAAGAACTTTTGTATGGAAACAAATGGCTTGTGCCCAAGCAAAGCACTGACACTTTGCTGGGGCATGTTTGCCTATTTTTTCTATGGACGAGAATGTGACCAGGTATAGCAGAAGGCCTAATTAGGAGAGGACAGCATGCTCTTCTAGGTGACAGCAATTTTCCTTCTGCATTAGGTTACATAAGCTGGTTTGTGGGCTAGAGCTGAAGAGACAGTGTGTCTCTGGTTTCTGAAAGCTTCTGCCCAGATGGACATGCCAGATTTTCTGTGTACTTGAATATTCAGATAAATTATAGCTTAAGTTTCCTAAAATACCTGAAAATCTGGTGTGGACTCTCTTCACATATTTGATCAAAGATGTGTAGCTTACCCATGGGACCAGACAAGCTGAAGACCACATGTTTGAAAACTGGTGCAAATGTTAGCAACTGCTCTTTTTTAATAGAAAATCCATTACAGATGCAATTCCAGGTTCAAGCACAAAGTAAAGATAGCACAGGTAGGACTGTCAGACAAGCTCTGCCAAACCTGTCAGGCTGAAAGGGGCAGATCATGTGCATCAGCTTCCCCTGGCTGCATTGCACCATGTGAGTAGGCCACTAAGGACAAGTGTTCAGTGAGGTACTTACTGAACTGGAGTGGTCAAGTGTAATTACATCTCGCTGTTTGACAACTTCAGTTCAATAATAGGGAAAAAATAACCAAACAAAACCCCATAATAAAACCCATGATTAAACAGAAACCTGGTTTTCATCCAGACAAATCCCAAATCAACATCTGAATTCTCATAAAGAAAGTAACCCAGAAGATAGTTTCAAATATTTATGCTAAAAAGCATGGATAGCTACAGTCAGTATCTTCATTTTTGCTAATTTATGTCCTTTTTGTGTAATAAGTTATTTTTAAATGACTCCCGTATGACAACTTTAAAGAGCTATCATTTCTTTTCTCCTTTCCTTGCTGTGCTTTTCAGTCACATTACACTGCAACATTTAAAGCATAGATAGAATTTGGCAGTACTTCACACATAATGTACTTTTCAAGAGCAGAAATAATAAATCCCCAGGAAATTGTTATTTTTTTTTTCTGTTATTGTCCATTAAATCCATGGAAAGGGGGAAAATACACTGCAAAGTTGCTAAAAGATCTGCCAGACCAATCTGCTTTTTAAACACAGAGAAAACTTCAGTGACATGATTTCTGCAAGTAGGAAATTTTGAAACTAAGAAAATTTCATTTGGAAACCACTATTATAATTTGCAACTTTTTTTTATTTATACTTTGCCCTCTATTCTGTGAATATTTTTTCCATATTTTTGTCCTAGTATTAGGTGTTCCATTTCAGGCCAGGCAGATGTTGTAAGGCCAAAACCTTAGTTGTCATTAGATTTATGAATCAGTTTTGCTACAATAAGGAGCTCTAAAAGAAGCGAAGCATCTGATATTTCTGCTATACGGAACAACTATTCTTCCATATACTAAAAAACATTTTTGTTGTTGTTTAGTGATAATATTCTGTGCTTTTCCTGATTTACATATTTTGGCCCTTCCAAATACCCTTCATCTTCCAATTAGTTTCCCCATTACATGTATAATTAAAGATAAATCAGATTATGGTGATTAGCATATATTATAAACCATTTTACTAATATCTGAGGGCATGTTCCTACAAGGGATAACATAGAAATTAGAAGACTAATTAGACCAAAATTACCTTCGCTAATGAATCTAATCAGTACTTAAATCCTCTAACAAAAGTGACATTTTTGTACTTTGGAAGCTGAAGGTGTGATTCTTAGGGACCAACATTATGAATAAATCTGTGGAGTTTCAGGAAGATTTGCAAAGGGGTCAGCTCCAAAACACTTGAAATAATTCTCTGGAAATCTGCTGCCATTTGGTCTAACCATGGTTGCTTAAGACATTCATAATATCATAGAAGTCTGAGGGGAGAATAAACACCTCTCTGTGAAGAACAGTTCTTCCCACTGATCTTGGGTCTCACAGGGAGAAAGGAGGAGGTTTGAGGAGTGAATGCCAAATTTTGCACACAGTGTGATGACGTGGTCGGGCAAGAATGACGGCACCCTGCCAGGGGTCAGTAAAGGCAGGGTGTGTGGCCATGTGCTTGCCACGCTCCTGTTGCCCAAAGAGGCTGAGAGTTGCAGTGGATGAGGAGTTGATGCAGGGTTGTGGCCAAAGCGTTGAAGGCAGAAACCTGTGGTGGAGGGATGCCTTACAGTTGTCTGCCCATGTTGTAAGTGCAGTGGTCCCACTCCCTTATTCATCAAAAAAGAATACTGAATTCAGGAGCAGCTGTTGCAAAAGACCAAAGCATCTCTCAGTGCTGAAGCACAAGCCCAGGGCTCAAGAGACCCAGTGTGATTTGCAGCCACAGAATAGTTACACAGTCTTTGAAGGTCATTTAGTCCCAAACCTTTATGTGAGTTTGAGTTCTTGATTCTCCTTTGAATTAGGAGCTAAAATACCTCTGAGGGCCTCTGATCTCAGTATCCCTGTCCTGAAGGCCCCTGTCTGTAAAGGGGAAAAAATAGTACTTTCCACTTCAGATGAAGAGGAAGGTGTGGTTCAATGACAGAAATAAAAGGGCATAAAAGTGCCTAAAATCCACCAAATGAGGATGGCCAGAGCTATTGCATGAGCAGTCCTCCCTCTGAGCTGGACTCATAATGAAGTGGCACTAATTCACTAGACGCTCCCCTTCCCCTTAGTTCTCCACTGGGATAGATGTCTGTGCTCAGCCTGCAAAGTATGATTCTTCCCCTAATTTGTCATTGGGATGTATATTTGGAAAATCACAGTCAAACTGTTCCTGTTTAACATCTCTATTTTCAGATGCTAATTACCTGCTGAAACATCAGCCTCTGATCTGAAGCTTTCCAGACCAGGTTTCTGCCCTGGATTAATTTCATTTAAATGTGTAAGTAACAAAACACAGCTATTCTTGTAGACAGGGAAAACATTCTCCCTTCATCTGAAGCAAAAAAAGAAGAAAGTGATAGATTGTTCTGAACAGCTTTGGTGTCGAAACGGGTGGGAGCAAGAAAAGATTGAAACACTATAGGAAAATAGTCCTTGGAGAGGCGACGAGCCTTTTGGTGTTCCAGTGAAGCTAGCCAAGGTTTGGGGATGATAGTTTCCATATGCACTGGTTTGCACAACTATTTCCCCATTTTCTCCATAAAATGAGGCAGTGCTGTGCATGATGATACCATTCCTTGTACATACTAACAAATCCCCTGGCGGTGAGGTGGGCTGTACCTCCATCGCTCTGCGACAAGTGAGCCTATGGGAGGAGTGATCATGTAGAGTGGAATCAGCATCGATGTGCAAAGGTGTCCTGTCAAACAGTTGGGTACCTTTTTTCTTAAAAAGCATCATAGGAAAAGACCTACTACTACAGTCACTGAGCATGTGTGTATGGCCGCTCTTAAATGAAACCTGGCTGAGCTGACCCCAGCCTATGTACATCAAGATGTTATGATTGAGGTGGTATACAGTATATAGAGAAAATTAACTATACATTTCAAGAGGTTTATTTATGGACTTAGAAATGGAAAAATGTGCAGAAAACAGAACTAGGTAAAAGAAGCAAAGGGATTTTTGGAGGAATTGAGGAATATAAGGGCCTTGTAGCTGTTTTTCAAGTCTGTCTCTGGTACAGGGGCAGTGTTGTTTGCAGACCATGATGTCTCATCTAAGTTCCAGGGAATCCCAAATAGACCAATGGGACTAGTTGTAAACTACTGTTTAATGAAAGAAGAAATTTTCAATGAGTGTCGCTGGTAGAACAGTCTTGAATTGGGGAATTTTTTTTTTTTTTTGGTCAAATTAATGTAAAATTTTAATTACCGACTTGGATATTGAGGAAAATAAGACAAATCACAAACACTTAGGGAAACATCTTTCATCCCTATTCCCCAGACTCAAACCAGAAACTTCCGAAGCCTCAGCTTCCATTGTTTCCAGCAGCCTTCACACTCAATCCCTCCCAGCTCCTCTGGTGAGGCGATGGGCAGTGCTGGATGGTGTGTCTGTGCTTAAGGGTTTATTTCAACTCCTTTCAGCTTCTCCCTTCTTACTTGTTTCCCTCTGTCCACCAACTGCAGGGGTGCCCTGCCCCAGTGTGGGTTACAGATGGCCACAATCCCTCTGAAGTACCTCCTCTGGCACAAAGCAGGTCCTCCCAAGAGTGTGCCCCCAGGCATGGCCCCAGCACTGTCCTCCTACATGCCTCCTTTCAGGGGTCTCCCACCTCTGTGTCTCCTCCTGTGTCCTCGCTCCCTTTTCTCGACCATGATGGCGGCAGGTGCTGGGGATGCCCAGCCTGCTGGGACTGCCTCATACCCAGTAAAAATGAAAGAAATCATGAAACATGTTGAGACAATGGTGAGTAAGAACCAATTCTCCTGGAGGACAGGGTGGCCCAGGGTCCTAGTGGCAGCTGAGCAAACCACAGGCACCACTGTGTTAGGGAGACCTTGTGGCAAGGAGGGAAGAACAAGGTACCATATGGGAGCAGTAGGTGCAAAAGAAATGGGAGGTCAGAGCTGAGTGCGTTGAGTGAGTTAGGCATGGTTTGGAAAGGGGAGGGAATGTCCCTGGTGCACAGCGAGCAGTGTGTGTGAGAGGGGTTGAGCACCCATGCCCAGACAGATAGTTGTGGTGGGGCTCGGGCTGGCAGTCCAGCTCCAGGAGCCTGCAGGAAGACATCCATCCTGAGAGGAGTGAGGGGGGTTAGGTTATATTACGCCTTTCCTTTAAGCATTTCCCTTTGGCTAGCTTAGGTTTCTTCCTCTTACCCTTCAATGCTGGCGTAGTTGAGGACTGTAAATCCCTCTCTGGGAGGCAGCCAACTGAAAGCTGGTCACCACTGCAGCAGCTCTCTTTGTGGCTTTAGGTCTGTCTGCCTGTTTAAAAGACACTATTGGCAGCTCTGCTTCACGTACAGCAGCCCACATGTCCAGTTTTCATGGAAAAAAAGCTAAAGCCCAGCCAGAATTAGGTGGACATTGTTATGAACATTATCAGTAAACAGCTATCAAAAAACAAAATGTTGGGGAGACTTTTGGGGATGTAATGCAAAATTGCCTTAAGGAAGTTATTTTCTTATACCCTGATGATGAAATGAATAGGTTCCCTTCCGTTTTCCCTGGCCATTGCTGCCATTCAGCACCTGTGCTTCCTCTCCAACACAAGGCCTTCCTGTGGGCTTGTACAACAGTTTGTCTGATAGCACCTGTGACCTTATAGGTAGCCCTTCAGCAATGACATGGAACAGTCATAAATTACAGCTCAGGCTGAATCCACAAAGCAGGTCTCACTGCTCTCCTGCACTGGATGTAAAATCTTGCCACCAAAATTACTCTTTCCACTTGGAGAAGACATACATTGAGGCCTGGTGTGCTCAGCATGACTGAAGCAGATAGGGACCTTCTAACCTTCTTACCCCTGCCTGACTGTACCAGGGGTTACCACTGTTTGATCTATTTCTTTGTCCTTGTCCTCTTAGGTGGATGCACCTCAAAGGGGCGTCCTTGAACTTGAGATAACCAGACCTTTTCACGATGACCTGTCTGTAGCCATCACTGCACCACATATTTCATCTTGTTCCAATATTTGCTTAACCTTGGGAAAGTTTTCTGTTCAGGCAAGCCGTAGGAAATCGCTTGATTGAGCTCAAATGAGTATAATTTTTATTGCCTTGTGAAGAAAGGTTTCCTGCGACATAGCATGCAACAATTTATATCATTTTTTTTCCCCTGTGGCACTTGCAGAATATGTAAGTGCAATATAGAATTCAAGAAACAGTGAACTTTAGTTAATTTTCTGGAAGAATTTATCATGGGATAATCAGTGGGAGGTGAGAAGCAGAGCTCTTCCTCATATTTAATTTTCCTTAGCTGTATGTGACAGTAGCTATCTCTCAGCATGACTCTTTCTCGTAAGCATGCTCAGATGCAGAGCTGGAAGCTGGCTAGACTGTAACAAATGGTGCCAAACCTCTATTGTTTGGCTGAAGATGGGTATTTTGGAGTGGTTTTGCTTTGCAAACAGCTATCCTTCAAACTTTCCATTCTCTCTGAGGTCCAGGAAAAAGTTCCTGTTGAGGCAGGAATCATGGGAAAGGTAGCGATGTAATGAGTATAATGACATAATTTCTTTAAGCTGAGAGATGAAAAAACTCAGAAGCATTTCCACGCCTGGGTAAGTATTACTGATGAGCCATCGCTAGAACATCATGTTGCAGGACAGACCTTTCACCAAAGAGCAGGCAGATGATTACAGCCAGCTGAAAGCTCCAGCTAGGCTTACATTAGAAATGTTGGCTGCAACAGGAATGTTGGCTAGGGTAGAGGCATGTGTTTTAATATAGAAGATCTGTGCCAGCAGCAGTCGTAGTGTAGATGCAGTCATGCTAACAAAAATTCTCTTGCACAGCGTATACAAAGTATAGCAGTGATAGAGGCACCCTTTCTAGCCCTTGGCATCCGCTCAGGGAATAGAACTAGAAGCATCTGCTGTTCCTGTGAAAACTGAAGAGATGAGGCCTTGGAGCTAGTGTTATCCTCTCTGGACTGAGTATAACACACCTGCCAGCGGATGGTGGCAGGGGATGGTGGCTACTGCTACTGTTCTGAGCACAGCCACAGAAATCAGTGGTTCCCAATGGTGGTGCAGGTTGCACCTCCAAACAGGGACAGGCTTTGGGTGCAGAAGGAGCTGGTTCCTCCTGTGCACTGGGGATTGCATGGATGCGCCTGCACCAGCGTCTTATCTCTTGAGAGCTCAGATCAGGGCTAATCTCCATAATTGAGGAGTCCTTATAAAAATCCTGCTAAGAGCAGCAAATCTTGCCAAATAGCCACTTGGCAAAATTCATGACCACCTGGCTCAAGCAGGCTAGGCCAACTGGTACTGACAATTTCTTCAAACTGAGCACCCTCAAGGCCCTACAAAATGCACCCACATCAATATGCTCCCTGAACCAGCATCGTGTGAAAGCTAGAGGGGTCTTAGGTAGATGAGATTTTGTCTTTCCTTGAGAACTAGACACCGTGTAAGAACAGCTTACCTTGTTAGAGGCTAGCAGGTGCCAGACCAATGAGGAGATTAAAGTCAGAAAATAAACATCCTGGTTAGGGAGAGAGGCTGGAGAACAGGTGCTAAGTATAACCATTGGGTACTTAGACCTCAGACAGCAAAAAGTGTTAATGGATAACTTGATACCCAAAGCGCTGAAGAAAACCTCAAAAGTCCATTTGAAAGAGGTTATAGAAACTCTGTGTGTGTATAAGATAAGGAAGGAAGGCAACAAACACAGCTCTGATGAAGGCACTGGGTGTGATTTAAAAGTCAGGAAGAGGATCTGAAAAGCTGTTAAGGCTGTGGCACACCCTGATGCCAATGGTAATGGGATCCTGCTTTTCCCAGCCTGCAGGAGAAAAGAAGTTTATTCAGACAGTGTAAGAAGACAGAAGCAGCAAGATATTTAGTTGATTTCATTCTACCCATGGAGGTAGAGTGTGTTTGTTTAGATAACAAACATAAAAAATATTAAAAATTACATGTTTTAAAGGTTATTCCATGTCTTAACATCCAGGATGAAAGTTGAGAAACCTTTGTAGTTCCTGAACTTCTGAAGAGCATCTAGGTGAGCTCACAGAAGGGATTTCAATGATCCAGGCATCTGTCACACGGGCTACTTGGTATCGTTCAGGAAGATCCTCGACTGCTAGTGACACTTTTGTAAGGTAAATTGTGAAACTGTCCGACACAATTGATGTGTTGTTCATAGAAAGGGAATTGGATTCAAATGGGGCTGCAGCTTGAATGGCTTAACAGGGAGAAAGGCAAAATTTTGCACCAATGTCAGAATAACTCCATGCATCAGCACAAGCTGTGAAGTGACTGGCTAGTAGTAGCCCTGCTTAAAAAAAAACGTGGTTATGGTGGATGGGTGCTGACAGGTCCCTTTCGCTGCAATAAGGCAACCCACACCCTGGGCTACAGTGGGAAGACCTAATGTAGCTCTTGATTAGGAAGAGCCTTGGGATGGCAACAGTCCTGCTTTGAGCAGGCCATTGGAGTAGATGACCTCTCAAGGTATATTCCAACCTACATTTCCATGATCCTATAGCTTAAATCTCAACAGCAGCTTAGGGTCTGAATAACTTAATGGGTTTTTCCCAGCAAATACATATGAAAGACTTTGCTGATCTATGTATGTATCAGTGTGAGCTTGCAACAGTACTTTAATTTTCCACAGAGTCATCTCCATCCCCTAGCAAGAACACGTACTGTAAAATCATAATGGATGGAAAGTTATGAATGTGGTATGTGAAAGTTGGGAGTTTGGTCAGTTACATTCCTACCTGGGGTTATTTCTGGTTGGCTTAAAACTATTTGCTTTATAGCTTAGTAAAGTGATGCTGGTTTTTATGAACCTTGATAGCTGGAAGGGCCTGGGTAATAGTACTTTCTTGTTTTCATTACTAGCCTGTATAATTGCAGTTAATAAAAGCAGTGATTTCTTAAAATGCACTTTGTGTATTGTAGCTGTCCTCAGGCGAGAGGACAGCATGTCTGGTTAAACACTAAGCCTTTAAAGCAATATCAGAAAGTCTGATATTCTCCTCAGGATTGTGTAAGAGGAGAAAGAAGCACATCTCTTGCTGAGGATGGGGTTTTGAAATTATATTCTCCATCATGCTCTGGCTTCCCCAAACCCTTTTGGTACACTCATCTATACACCCACTCTCTTTCTAAATTGAAAAGTGAATGCTTTGTGCTTTTGAGGATTAGTGACTTGAGCAGAGCCACTGGGATGAGATGAAAAGCTCGTGGGAAAATGATGAGCCATCCTTTCTCCAAGGGAAAACACAGCAGCAACCCTCCCAGGTTTCTCTTGTTGAAGTAGCACGAGCACTTTTACCCAAATTCATCTCATCACACCATATACACTTAATGAGGCACCTAAATTAAGAGTCTTACCGTCTTAAGCTCTCTTGTTGCTGTAGACAAGGAACTCTAGAATGCAGTTTAGTCCTCCTACAACCTGAATTACTCTTTCACGATGCATGTCTCTCTCTGGATGCTAAGGAAGCCTTGGGTGACTAATGTAGGCATTCCAAAACTTTCTTTTTATCAGCTTGAAAGTCAGGAATCTAGGTATTTTGCCTATGTAAAGCTTAGGAGTTGTGGTTAATTCTGTTGACTGAATGATTTGCTGTGATGAGTCAGCCCAGGGCTGACACATTGCTGATATCCACTATCCAGACAGTCTAGAGGATATTACAGAAGAAACAAAAGAGTCATTAACCTCAGTGACTCTGCTGTGGACAGAAGAACAAGAGATAAGCTAAGGCTAAGGTCTCAACTTGAAAATAGTTCCACAAATGAGCCAGCACAGCAGCTAAATACTGTCAATATGCTGCAGCTGTCCTCCCTCCATTTTCTTCCTTTTCTTTCCTTCCTGGAGGCATTAGACCTCCTGTGACAGCGGTATGGTTTGTTGTGTCGGTCTGTGCATATTGAGGGGACACTTACAAGATGTATGGCCATGTACAACAGCTCTGACTCAGCTGATCGCTGTTTGAAACTCTGAAACATAAATCTAGGTGGAAGAAGACCTGTCATAGAAATCCAATAACATTTAATTGGTCTTCTTGTCTCCCCACCTCTCTCTTTTACTTATGCCTTCCTCCAGTCCCCCTGGATGATCCCATCTCACTGGAGAGGTGGGTAAGCATGACCTGATGGGCTGTTCCCTAAGCCTGTACCTCCTGTACACTGAGCTCTTCCAGAAGTGGTATGAGATGGTTAGGATATCATCCTTCAGTGCATCTGCACATGCTGCTGCACATTAGCTGTGCTGAGAATAGAACTTAGTCTTTCCTGCATCCTGTTGCATTTTCTCCTGCTAAAAGTTTCTTTACCAGGAACTAATATGGACACCTCTTGGATCTCAGATGCTTTGTTTGGGAAGGTCTAATTCAACTGTGTTATTTCTCAACACCAGGTAAGACATCTCCAAACACTTCTTTTGAAAGATGACACTGCCTTTTCTTCTGCCTTCTCCCATTCCAAGACATGCAGTGATGTCTCACCTTCCATTTACCATGCTCACCAGGATTTTTTTCTGGACATGCTAGTTCTGCCATACTTTAAGAAAAGTATCTTTTGCAAGTGTGTGAATGGAAACCCTAAGGGGCACTGCAGAGAAAAGCTTTAGCTCTGACAAGAGGAAAGCCTTTTTAGAACTGTGGGTCTGGATTCCTACCTCTTGTCTTCAGGCACTCCAAAGAGGTGCCAAAGACCCCTGTGATTCCAGGTGGAAGTTGTTTGGGTTTTTTTAGCTTGCTCAGGTACTGTCAGAAAATACCCATCTTTCTCTACTGTCCACTTTCCCTAGGCCAGGGTTGGATCATGCTGTGACTCCTGAGATGTTAAAGAAGGTTTTCTGCATCCTGGAAATCCTCTTTCCTGCTGTGAGGCTGGAAAACACATCAAGACTCAAGAGTTGTTCCTATGAAATAAAGATGTAGGTACCCATAAAAGATGCTGGGTTTCCTGTTCAGATGTCAAAATACACTTTCAGCTTTTGTTTCATAAAACTACCCACTTGTTTGAAGTTGCAAGCCCATGTTGAGTGTTAGTTTCCTTCCTCCCTTGTCTCAAAGTGTACACTGCATATCTGTATAGAAGTATCTCTAAGTGTAGGAAATCCTTCTTCCTTTCATTGTGCATCTATTGGACATATCCATTTGTGTAAACAAAAAGGCAAATTTTGAAAAAGTGGAAAATCCCAAGCACTTAATTGAATTAATTTTTTGACTTTCAGTAGATTGTGTTTACCTCATTTTTCAGTGTAACACTCCTGAAAATTTCCATATGCTCCTGAGGGATCCAACCCCCCCAGAGGCTCAAGGCATCCAGCTAATCAGGGATGACTTGGATGGCTGCGTGAGTCTGGCCACTGACAAAGTGAGCTCCATCTCACTGGAAATCATCTGAAGGATGTAAATTATATTAAAAAAAATGAAATTCTGACTTCATCTAGACAGATATAAGTTGTGCAGAGATACTTAACTGTTTCAGTACTCAGAAGAGCTCTTCTGCAGGGAATGTGCTCTCAAGCCATGTAGACATCCAGCCAGGCTTTGGAGTGATGGGCAAGGCTGTAACTGCTGCCTGCTGCAACATCTCACCTTTCAGCCCTACAACATGAGACACCAGGAGCATCTGTACAGCTTCCAGCAGCCAGAGATGGGCTGATCCAGCCCAGGCTAGTGAAGGAGTCCTTGCTTGGTAGGAAAACAGCAACAACAGTGACTGTGTAGCTGAGTGTTTCTGTGTGGCTTTGAAGTGCATTTTTTGTTTTTCATAAATAGATAGCTATCTTGTTTCCCCAGAGAAGAACAGACCACAGTTTACTTCCCAAGGACACCCATATGCAGGAAGGAAACATCTGTGGAGGTGAGCAGGGGTGGTGAGGAGTGTTTGCTCTGGTTTGTGGGAATTTATTGCAAGATGCTTGAAGGTTTTGCATCAAGTGAGTAGTGTGCTACTGTCATGGCACTCAGGAATATTTCCGTTTGTTTTACTTCTTGCTTCTTGCACGAGATGCCAAAGAAATTAATTGGAGGGGCCATAGCTGCACTGGCACTGAGTCTAAGTGATGGCCAGCAGCCTGTGAGGAGATTAAATCTGTGTCTGCTCAGACCGGAAAGTGTGCCCAGACTGACCAGGTGCAGGATGTTTCAGGGAACCTGGCAGGACCTGGAAGGCATCAGCTTGCCACCTGTACTCTGTGTAATGCTTACACATCCTGCAGCACTACCACACATCATGCCACACAAATGGTGGGTTCCAATACCTCTATACATCCCCAGCTGCTGCAATGCTCCAGCCAGGGCACCTGTGGGACAGTGGGGAAGCAAGTGCCTTGCGGCCCTTCTTTCTTACTGTTAACTACCAACAGTATTAGTTAGTCACATTTTATGGGAGAAGGTACTTAGGGTGTTTATAGCTGCTAGAAAGGAGGAAACAGATGAATTGCTTAGAGGATCAACTAATCAATTTACCAGCTAATCAACTTATCAACTTCAAAAGAGGAAGAAGACAGAGAGACAAAGTTACTGTTTTAATGCTGGTTGCTCATGCTGGTTCTAGAAAATGGTTTGGAAATTGTGAGGCTTTAAACTGCAGTAAACCAGCTTTTAAAAATAAATAGGTTCTCCTGCCCTCCTTATCCATTAGATGGTGTTGATCCAAAATGTTTACAGTGCCAAAGGGACTGTTCAAAGTGATAGGGATTTTGAATCCTACCTGTCAAGACTGGGTCTTAACAAATGTCTCACTGGAAAACAGTTCTGTGAGCCTAATCTGGCAGCTACTACTTTGGAAGAGCCCAGAAGGTTTGTCTGTAAAAGGATGGCAGGAGGCTATTCTGTGGCATTTCTAATCCCAATTGCTATAAACTGTAATAGGATCGGTAATGCTTCACTTGTGTGGATGGGTGGTTTGGTAATTGTTTTCTTCATTTTTCTGGCATTTTTCCTTTTTTTTTTTTCAAGTAAGAATGCGTACATAGGAAATAATATTCTATTTCAAGGAACTGGTTAGAAACTGGACAAAAAAAAAAATCAAATCAATAAGACTGAGCAGTGACTGATTCCATTCTGAAGTAATTCCTAAATTATATATGTTCCTCAGCTTCCCATCATTCTCTTTTCTTCAATCCTGGCAGCTCTCTTCATTCCCAGGCATTTCCTTCATTCCCAGCCTGTAATATCTGAGATGAAGCACTATTAAATATAATTAAACATATTTAGGAGACACAATCTGCCACCATACTGGTATCTACAATAACAGAGATGCTTAAAAACTGCACAGAAAAAGAAAACTCTTTTTTTCAGGTGTAGCACACCTACCGCTCTGTAATGGTTCTGTCAAACAGAATCTCCATGCCCTACTGTTAATAACTAGGCATCTGGTAAAGTACTCATTTCCAGAAGACTTTTACTGTCTGAAAGTGGCCTCTTATTTTAGTATGATGATTTTAAAATACACCAGAAATATATTTTTCCTGCATAGCTATGCATTTTGCCTTAAGAATATAGAAAAAACAGATGGGACTCATTTTCTCCTACTTGGTCCAAACATTTCAACAAGTGGGTTATTTTCCTTACCAGCCTTTGGACTCCCCACTGTTCTTAATAGGATTATTTGGAAAAAAGAACTTATCCAGCTTTGGCCTTTTTTTATCATACACCTGAGGCATAACATGTAGAAGTTAATGGAAAGAAAAGATGTCGGCTCTGGTAAGAAATGAGCTAATGTTGCTTTGCTATGAAATGACATAAAATTCTTCTTGCCTGAAACAGAAAATCTTTTCCTTTTTCTTTTCTTTTTTTTTTTTTTAATAAATCTCCAGTTTTATTTCTGCTATAGTTCAACAAACAGCAAAAAGAGGAGATGTTGGAACATAGTTTGGTAGGGGAAAAGAAAGAAGAATTATTATAGCTACCTTTTGTTTTACAGATGTTCCAGGTAGGCATATAGACATCCCTTTTGTTTCAGAGCTTTGCCTATACTATTTTGCTTGTGTTCAAATTAATTTCTCCCTTTAAAGCTCTATCTGCCTTAGCTAGAGTTGGAGGAAAACAGGATACAGTCTAGCATACAGCAAAAGCAAGAAAAGAAAATCAAACAATGAAACAAAACTAGTTTCCATCATAGACAGGAAAGGAAAATTTTTAAAAAGTGAAATGATGAAGTAAAATAGAATGAATATTCTCTTTTTCTTCAGGGTGAATGAATTAACAGTGCAAGTATTCAATGACATACACATATCAGTGATAGATTTCAAGAACAATATTGAGATGGAGATCCTGAACAAGAGAAAGTAAAAACTGAGCACTACTGTAAGTATGCAAAGCACAGAACAGGTGCAGGTTATATTCCCATATGTCATCCTTGTTGGCCTTCATCTGCTTCCCAAACTCCGATAATCAAGGAGCTGAAGCTGTAATAAAATGTGCCAACGGGCTTTACCCACCTTAAGATGAAATATTTTGATTCTGGGAGTGACCGAGGTGCTCTGACACACCATCCTGTGTTATTATGTTTCTTGCTTTTCCCTAATCATCTGGCTATTTTGTAGAGGGATTATGGGATTATAAAAATGATGGAACTTATGCTACCTACAACGGAGTGGAAGTAGGCGTGCAAGCATCCCTTGTGTCTGATGACTGAAGGTGTAAGTGGCATTGATGTGTTGTCCCAGTGTGCAAAAAACCCCATGCATCGCAAACAGATGCAACAGTTGAAGAGGGCATTATCTGCTCCTTATTTTTCAATGCTGGGTTGCCAAAGGCTCCTATTTGCTCATATCTGCTAGTAGGGCTATACATGAAGCTCTCTTCCTTGGTTCCGTCCACATGAGTTGAGTCAGCCAATACCTATGAATGAAGTTTTCAGACTAATGGAAATGACGAAGGAATTGGTCTTCTGAGGAGCAGGGGAGAGTGGTGATGAGTGGTCTGCAACAAGCCAAGAGCACTCATCTCTTCGGCTGATGCAGTTGCGTTTGTCCTTTGTATCAGACCCCCCTGTGAATTTGGCCCAGCAAATTTATTGCCCTATAAACATGGAGCTGTTTCCAGCTATGAATTCAAAGAACAGAGAATAGTACTAACATTTTTACCAACTCCTTCAGCTAGAACTGCATTAGGATGGTTAACTACGGCACCTGAGAAAACAGACAGATCTGTGAAAGCAATTTTTGTCAAGCAATCCTCTTATTTTGTATATGAAGTACTCATTAAATCTAAATCAAGTTGTGGATGAGTGTATAGTTAATTACACTGTACTATAATTTCTCTTTATATCAGATACTCTGGGAATAAACCAATCAGACAGAGTGGCATATTTGACAAGAGGTAGAGGAGACGACCTTGCACAAGGTCACTTTGTTTCTGGATGGGACATTTGTCACAGCTGCAGTACCGTTCTGCTTTGCATGAGAAGGGTGTGCAGTGTATTTTCTAATGAAATATTTAAGACACTGTCCCCAGTATGAATGTGGTCTAATGAACACTGTGTACTAATCTCTGTTAATGTTGACCGTGCCTGTGACCTTGGATAAATCATTGCCTCTCTTTGTGCATATACTCATCTATAAAATGTCTTCCTCACAGATATGTAGTGCACATTCATTAATTAATGTTTACAAAGTGCTTCAAAGACATAAATACAGTTATTACTTTGTCACAGTTTAGGGTCAGGACAGTCCGCTAGACCTATAACAGACTCCCTCTGTTAACCCCCCTTCCTCCCCAAAGGGGGACAGAAAGGGAATAAGGGAGAGAGACTCAGCGATCAGGAAAGGAAATTAGAACAGCTTTAGTGAAAATGAAAATAATAATAAAAATGGATCTATATACAAATATATAGAAAATCAGTATTGAACCCAACCCCCCTGATGGTAATTATGTCACTCTCACTACTGATGCCATGGAGCAGGCACTGGGAATGTCCCATACTGGGCCCCGCAGTAGACAGGAATGGTGTTCAGGAGCTGGGTTCTGGTACTGGATTCAGGAACACACAGATGAGGATCAAAGGCAGAACGTACAGAGTCCTCCTCAGATGCCAGCCATTTAAGAAGAGAGCAAGAAGCCAGAAGAACCAAGCTGAGCAGGGGCTTGACCCTCGTGATCCCTCAGCTTTATATGGTGTATATGGGATGGAATCCCTTGTTGATCAGTTTGGGGTCACCTGCCCTGTCCACTCCTCCCTGCAGGTGCGGCCTTTCACTTTCTGCACCCCCCAGTGTGGTACACAAGATCCAGAAGTTGCCTTGGTCTGCACACCAATCCTTGGTAGTAACTCTAAACATGGGGTGTTATCACTGCCAGCAGCAGACCCTGCCTGTGAAAACAGGCTGCTCACTTCAGACAGTGCAGGCAGTTAGAAGAATTGAGCTGAAAAGTAAAATCGTTGAACAGAATTAGTTCTGTTCTCACATACTTTAACAACTCTGAGGTTTATGAGATTAATGGGACACCTTACTCTTTGCATCCTGCTACTCATCAATTTGGGGCTGCAATAACCATCCCATAAATAAATGCATCATTCACATCAGTCTTTACACATAGCTGTTATCTGCTATTAAATGTCTTTGTAATCCAGCATGGTCATGAGCTGTTCACTGTCTATGAGTGCCTAATCTTTTGTAGCAATTAAGGAATAAATTATGTTCATTTTCATAAAAACTCTACACAAGAGATGAAATTTTTTTGCATTGGTATGATTTGTCGCTCCAAGCAACTACAAGGTGATTTTTTCAATCATTCCTTTATTCATATAATCTAGAGCACTTTATTTCTGAGTCAAACAGCAGAATCCTATCTGGATCTGGGGGTGCCACTAAAATTAAATAAGAATGAAAGTCATAATTTTATTATATGCCAAATCTCTGGAAGGTATTGGCAGGTATTATTGTAAGTGTCTTTTCTGAGTTTACAGATGAATATACCCAACTGATACACCTCTGCTTCTTATGCTGTGTTTTAATATGCTACAGGAGATTTCTCTAGCACAGTGAAGCAATAGAAGTCTTGATGAGAGCTATTGAAAAAGTGTAAATGCTTATAAAAGCCTAACTGGAAATCATATATATTGCTGAACCTCAGATTTCTACCAATGAAAATGAAATCGGACTTTGTCCAAGTTGGTTGATAACATCATTTTTTTTTGGTCTTTTTGGCAAAAGGAGCTGCAGTGCCTTGGAAATAAGCAGGAGCTGTCAGCTCTTAAAACAGTTCAACATTGCTCTGATTTGTATGTGGATGTACAGTCCTTGTCCTAATGATAAATAAGTGTACAGGTTTTGTCCATGGCCCCATTTCCCTATGTTCTTCTGTTCTTTTGTATTGGGGTTGAATGAGTTAATTTTCACTAGGAGGAAGGGAAGGATATGTGGAGATATGGGGAACAACAGTTGTGTGTCTCTGGCATGGCATGAAATGAGCCATGAAATACTGCATGAGGCTACTTTCCTTTACCAGGAAGGATTACTAGGAAGGAAGACCACAAAAGCCATGAGCATCTATTCATTGATGACAAGACCGACTGTGAAATGACAGGTTTTTTGGCTTTGCTGCCACCTAGCAGAAAATAGACAGCCTGACACCCACCCACCCACTGGGACAGAGAAGCAAGTTAGATGCCTGATGTAGGTGGGGCATACTGTGGATTATGGTTGAGATCTGAGCTAGCCATTCTGGCCTAAAGCCTCTGCATGTTGCTAGTTGATTATTAAAAGTTTGCTTGTCTTTGGAAGAGCAGTTATGAGTCTGCTATTCCTTCCTTCTTGTCTTTACTTGCCTTAGCTGGAGAAGTCTCCCCCAAGTGCAGAACTAGCTGAGACTCACATCACTGGAGGACTAAAGCAGCATGCTGATGCCCCACCAGTACTGTTACATTGAAGAAGATGCATGGTAAAGATAAGGAGACTTAAAAGAATTTAGATATACTCTCTAAAGACAAACCTCAGCAAGACAAGAGCCTTTTTTCCTTTCTGGGGAAAGGAGAGCACTCCTCATGCATATAGAACATGTTTAATAATAATCAGTTAATAGTAAGAGATACCTTGATCTAGGCTTGGTCAAGACTCATGCTAAAAAAAACCCTTTAGCTTCTAAAGCAATTCACACAAGTCATTAGCTGATTCTGAGTTTATACTGCTTTATCATCTGAACAGTCTTGAACAAAGCTTAGTTACATAATGATCATTTTAGGCTCCTAAATGAGTTCCCTTTCCTGTAATTATTAATCCTCTAGCTTCCCTCTTTCTTGCAGTCTCGTTTTCTCCCACAGTGTATGTTGCTTTCACAGAGACAGATAACTAGATCTTTCAGACAGTCATTTATGGTCTGTGTTCATTAGTTCACAGGCAAAGGAAGTTAAGCAGACTCTGCTCTGATTTTCCTTCTGTTCAATGGAAACAGAACGTTTATTATTGTTTTGTTGCTGAGGGAAAGTTCAATTGCTAAAGTAACAAAGGCTAAAAATTTGTAGAAAGAGAAATGTTTCACACTCTGGAACATCTGAGCTCACATGTATTTTCCAGGGAAAGAAAAAACCTGCTAAACATAAGCTGAGGTAATAGAAATGGGCTTTTGAGGCTAACAAATATTGTGAAAAATTTGTTATTTGGCTCAAACTAAGGATTAACCAGATCACTCAGCCTGAAGGTTAAGATTTAAAAGAAACTGAGGCAAGTTAAGGTACAGGAATATACAGACAAATCACCCAGGTAAGTCTGCCCTGCAGCCGTGTTCATTATATGATTGAAAGTAAGTAATTTTTAATGCCAGATCAGATTAAACTGACTTTTTTTAAAGATAAAGTGAGAAGTTTTAATCCCTTTTTTTTTCTTTTGGACATCACAATATGGTGAGGGTCATTTGTCTGTGAGGAGTATGTCAGAAGCAATGAGACCCACACTCAGCTGAGTTTCTGGGCTGCTGCTTTTTTCCTAGGGTTTATGAATTCAGCACTAAATCACATTCTAGTTCTCTAAATTACATTAGATGTCATGAGAACAAAAGTAAGTGTTAAATACCTTAAGAAACACCCTGGAGGGGTGGGATGTTGACCAACCTTCCATCCTGCTCAGGTGCAGATGGTCAAGGAAGGCACAAGGCATGTCTCACCTTCCTCACTGAAGATGTCAGCTGGACAATCCCTTTCAGAAGAGCCTGCAGAAGCTCTCAAGGAGAGAGGGTTGATTTGCACATTCAGCACCACAGAGCCACCACTCTTCTCCAAGTGCTGTTCATCAAAAGATCATTTGTCAGGGCCTGTGGCTAGGGTAGGATAGACATAACCTTGTGAACAACCACTTCAGACTGTCAGCTTGATGGGCTGGAGTCAGGGTGCTGGGGAATTAGTGTCTCCGAGAAACCACCACAGTCAATCAGGATGCGTGAGCTGCTAGGAGGAAAAGCCTGGGTGCTGTGGGACCCTGCCCTATATGCTGCAGCTTCTGAGATCTCCTCCTCTTAATCTCCTTTTATCTTTGCAGTAGGGATAATTTTAAAATACTATATTGCACAAACTTTCTTCAACTATTTATTTTTCAATGAGTCCAGTAGAGCAGAAGGGAATGATGTCTCTGCTCAGCTGTGCACCAGTAGCCGGTTCTGAGGCGGTCACCCCCTCTAGTGTGGTGTCAGCAATGTGGTGACGTGGACTGCATATGCTCTTTGTGGGGCTCTGTCTCACAGATTTCATGGTTAGCCTCTGCATCTAATTAAGAAGGAAAGCATTCATATATGCTTAGATAAAATAAATGACTTTAACCAAAGAGAAACTGAGAGATTAACTGAAGTTTTAAAATAGCTTTCAAAGCCTATTGTCACGCTCACACAAATAATTGTTTTAAATCCAGTAAAGTTAAATGAAATAGGGTATTTTGTAAAAATGAGAATGTGTCATGCTGAAGAAATGTGTGTTTAAGCCATCCAAGCACTATTGAGGCAGTACAATTAAGATTTAAAACTAAATTAAAATAAATAGATTTTTGCATCAACCTACTGGTACCTTTACAGTCATTTCATTCTTTCTGAAGTCCACTTTGGTGCACATTTCCTTTATGTACAGGGAAATCCTAGAAACTCAAGGGAACATTCCTGTTTTATCTTCACCAGCTAAAGACTGGTGGATTTAGGAGTGTTTTGAAGGGAGAGTCCTACTTGCTATCTGAACCTAAAAGCAAAGGGTCTATAAACCTAGATACCACTCAGTATCAAAGAGAGTAGAATTATGCTCCTTATATTATTCTGACTTACTGCTTCTTCCTCTGTTAAATCACTCAAGGCCCTGTAAGCACTTTCTGTGATAATTTACTCACAGTCAGTCTAGTGATTGGAACAGCACATCAAGGCCAAAAGTCTCCTTAACTGTAGGATGTTATTGGTGATCCTCTAACTATAATTTTAATTATATTTTCAGGGCAGGAATTATGTTTTCAGATGTGTGTATCAGGTAATGGGGCTCTTTTCCAGTACAGGGTCCCAGGATGCTTTTTATGCAAGGAATAAATGCAGCTAATTAGAGGAGGCAAAGAGATGTGTCTTTCCTTTTGTAGAGGCTATATGGTATTGCCTGGAGAAGGACAGTTTGTCCAACCAACACAAAGATAGCTAATACAGATTTATACAAATCCAGTATTAGGTAGCAGATTTATGGGTTACTGATAAGATACCAAAAGCAAAGCTTCCCAATCCGCCACTATCTCTACTATAAATGTAATTTTATGTCTTATACATTGCTAGTATTCATTCACACTTCAGTGTGTTTTATTCATTCCTTTCAACATAATGGCTGGTTTTCACAGAGCAGGAAAAGGTGGATTTTTTTGTTTGTTTGTAAGAACTTTGCTTCTTCACTCACACCAATGGTCCTTTGTGTGCAAATAATTGAATGGACAAATTTTGTTTCAGCAGTGACCTAGAGGTTCAGCAGATGTCACTTAAGCATAGTCATGGAATGATACTACAGGAACTGCAGTTTTAAAGCACGATGTTACCCACATGGAAACTATTTGTCCTGTCATGGGAAGGCTAATAGCTTTGGGGAAAAAAATTGTCAAGAGGTATCAAGGAAAACAGTCTTTGAAAATTCCCCAAAGCTAAAAGCTTTTTAAAAACATAGAGAGAGAATTTAAGTTTTTCAGAAAATGTGAGGAATGGCATCTTTCTCTTCAAGATGGAAACCATGAGCAGAAATAGAAATGAAAGTCTGTGTCCCCCTGCTATTAAGATATTTCCACCCTCAGAGAATTTGTGGCTACTTGGAAAATCTCCTATCTGGGTAGAACTGTAATAAATGTAAGAAAAACTGAAAGAGATGCCAAGATGGTGTCTTCTATGTTATTTAAGCTGTTTAGAAACTAGAAAAAGCTCTGGTTTTATTATGATAGGTTTAGTTTCTTGCTCAGTAAGGAAAGCTGGGATTTCGCATTGCTTTTTGGAATATGATCACCCTGCAATGCTGGGGAAAAGACCGGGGGGTCCTACAGAGCAGAGGCTGTCCCAGGGGGCAGTAGAATCATTTCATCCTTGGCACAGCCAGTATCTTCAATATCATCTGAGATCAAAGACTTTCAAGTTAATAGTTACTAGGTTTTCATAAAAAGGCATCAGTTATTAACCTTAAAAGTTGCTTTAAATGCCCATCCAACTGAATAAATGTCCAGTACACAAGTTATACACAGTGTCATTGCTCAGTCCTTCTACACCCCTCTTACATGGGGATGGATGGATGGATGGATGTCGCATACACATGTAAATAAAAAACAACCCAAAAACATTTTGGTTAAAGTATATTTGGGTCATGGGCATATTTGGTGTGTTACAGAGTACAGCATTACAGATTTGGTTATCTAAGGTCACTATCAATTTGAGGTCACCTGGTGAAACCTTTTGTGATTGAAAACTGAGTGGCTGCGGTTTTGCTGCTGCTGCTGTGGACTTGTGGATGGTTCAAGTAGAGCTAAGAAACCTTCTTGCCCAGCCTCACAGCTGTTATTTGCTTAGAAATCAGCAAGCTATTCATTTGGACAAAGCTTTGCAGAACTTGTACGTCAGTACTTCTGTAGTGAAGAATGTTCCCACCTGTCTCTCCTCTGAAATCCCTATTATTGAGAGACACCTGTGCCTAGGACTGTCTGGAAATTGTAGGTCCCTTAGGGCCAAAATAAACCTTTTTAATTCTCTGTTTGAAGAAGCTGTTTGGAAGGGGAACCAGCTGCAAGTGCACTAAGAATAGTGACAAAAAAAGTGTTCAATAGATGATGAGGAACAGTGATAGATGTGCTGTTAAGAGCTCTTGGAGACCATACTACTTTCTGCCTCCTCGTGGTTCCTTTCCTGAAAAAAATACCGAGCCCTATATAGGCAAATAGTAGTTTTGTAGGGTAGTGGACTTCAACTGTCTCTATTAGCTAGAGAACCAATTTAGCACTTTTCTCAGCTCTTCAAATACAATTTTCTTGCTACAGACATTAATGTGATTTTCCTGGCCACAGCAGATAGGGGTTTGGGAATGGCAGTAATATGCTCACAGTAATTTGTTGCTAAGCAGAACTGCTGTTTAGTTTTGTATCAGTTGTAATATTTTCAATGTGTATGTCTCTCATACCAGATGTAGACTGCAATGGTTTAAATTCAGAAGCTATGAACATTTAGATACATATTGTCATACTTGACTCCAGGGCCAAAATGTTGATAAGACAAATTTTCATTGAGAAAGATGCAGTGGAAAAAAAAAAAAAAGTGACAAGACCTTACTGTAGGCATTAACAACTGTCTTCTGTCCAGATACCTCAACCTAACATGCTAGTGAGATATTTTTTTAGGCATTAGTTTTCTCAGCATCTCCAGATATATAAATTGTCCTGAATTTACTTAGAGAAGTCAGTCCCTTTCCCCAATTTTGCCTTACCTTCCTCCAGAAGTACAAAGTTAACTCCTGTTTATTTCACCTCCTTAACCAAACTGCACCAAATTAGTTCCTGATACAGTTTTATTAATTTCAGCACAGTCTCACCAAGGATTAAAATGCTCTGCTCACCAGTCCTTAAGAGAGGATAAATCACTTAAATCAGATATAACTGATATAATCAACAAAGTGCTCAAGTAAGAGTCTTCCTTACCCTGATGTCCACTATCTTCATGGTCTAAAATTGGCATGAAGTGACTTAGACACTCTTAGATGTTTAAATGCCCTCAGAGTGGTTTAAGAGATAACTCACAAAACTGAAAGCCTTAGGAGGTAGAGATCAAAGCAAGCTCCTTTTATAGTTTTGCTATTTGTGCAACAACAAATTGTCTCATTGTACTGTATCATAATATGAATTCTGATCTCTTTCAAGTGATATTTAATCCACATCCCAAGTAGGAATTTTTTGTCTATGCTGTGGCATGGATATCCCATGCGTGTCACTCATCCCTAAAGAGTCTCCTGAAATTGTGTAACTACACAACAGGATATTCATTGAAAAAAAATCTCCCTGAAGGACAAACCAAAATTGCACTGTTAAGTTACAGAATCAAAAATAAGAGGTGGTTGTGGTAAGGCTGAATGATGAATCCATTAAATGAAGGGTTTAAAAATTACCTTCCATGTAATATATATATATATATTACTCACAGTATAACTTTTATTGTCTTGAGAGGAAGCACAAAAAGATTTGACTCCTCAAGCAGAAATCACAAATGTGATTTGTGGACTCAAATTGATCTATGGATTTCTGCTGACACAACTCATGACTTCATCTAAACTAGCAAAAGTTTTCTTCTGCAATTCCACTAGGATCAATGACTTAATAATATAGGAAAATGAAAAAAAAAAAGAAAAAAAAAAAAGTCCCTTTATTTATGGAAACTCAACCATACTGCCATGAGGACTCAATTAAGATGTAGCAGACAAGCTCCTGGAAGCAAACTGACGCAGATTCATTTGATTCCTTAAAAAGTACCTATCTGGCATATCAATGTTCTTCTGGAGAAAGTACTGTGTGGAACAGTCCTCTGTCAGGACAGAACAGAAACCTTCTCTTATTTTCAGATGAATTCTCTATTGCTTTTTTCAAGAACTGCTGCAACGAGGGTAATTCTTTCTCTCCCTCTCCAGGAACTTCTCCATATTTCCTGGTTTAAGAACTGCTGATTTTGAAATGCCAACTTGGGACAAGAAAGCAAGGGCCGTCCCTATAGGAGCAATATAGTTATGTGCCCCTTTTAGTCCTGTCTCAAAGGATGTGAACAGGACATGGAAGAGAAGCTGCTCCACTCCCCAACGAGCTCATATGGGGTGGGTAGTCCTAGAGCAAATTACCCTCTGAAACAAGGTGCAAAGGTGGAGGGTGGTTGTGCCGCAGAGGGCTATGGCTGAACAGTTGCACCACCTTCCAGGAAGCACATTTATGGATTTGCTGCTTTGAACATCTTTTGCATTTTTCAGAACTTAATTAGGATGCTCCTTTGGCTTGCACTGTGGAGAAGGATGGGATCCATCAGGATATGTCATAATGCAGTTATTGATCAGGAAAACAAAAGGGGCTATCTTTTGGAAATGTAGGCTGTTTGACACGAAGAGTTTCACCTTTGGGTAATATAAACAAGCAGAGATAGCACTGTCTCCAGGTGTTGTACAGTGCTTTGTGAATGACAGAGCTCTACCAGTTACTGCAGTCCCATAGAAGACCAGGGGAACAGCTTCAGGAGACTGTCATGAAAAAGCATCACAGTGTGATATTCAGTAATTGACTGCTTGGATTTGCTGACATTGTTCGCTCTTTGCAGAATTTTTTCCAAAGCTGTGATTATCTTACAGATGTTTCACATTTTCCTAGGCTGAAATGGAAATAATCTAGCTTCTATTCTGGTTCAGCTGTAGTTGACTTGGTGGCTGGCGATTATTACTGAAAAAGTTTCTGAATTCATTTTATTATTCTCCTCCTCCATAGAACTGGTTTTAGTGTTTTGGGTTTTTTTGTCCTCCAAAGTGATTTTAGTGTCTTTTTTTCTTTCTCCTCTCAAATACATATTCAAGCTGCTGTAAGCAAGCTGTATTGCTGGTGAGCAGACAGAAATCACCTGAAAGGGTAGGAAGGATATATAAAAAAAAAATTCCTACCAGAAGAGAGCTTGAGTATCATCAGCTGTGGTTAGTCAGGTATTTGTACTTCTGGTGTGGCAATTTGACCCCTCAGTGGTGCTGTCAGACAGAGATGTGCAAATGTCTTATAATACAGCTTTCTGATAAGCTACTAAGAACAAAAATCCATCAGTTCTAGCAAATGCTGGATATACTTTGAATCTGTTTGCTAGTAGACAGTTTTAATGTGATGATGGATTAGATGTGGTTGGGCAAAATTCCCCTTGTACTCCAAGAATGGGTTACTGTTCAGTGAGTGGTGGCTGCTGCCATCATCCCAGATATGTCTGTGTTCAACTGGTGCTGCGTGGGTATGATATAGAGAGTGACCAGAGATCCTCTGGTTGGAAAGATGTTTAATCCATTTTATCATGCTGCTACTCTTCAATCCAAATGACCTCTGTTTGAAATACTGCTGAAGGGGAAGTACTTTTTACTCCCATCTGGTTATGACTAATCTTCTCAGACATGCTCCCTTTGGCTGAGAAGGGGCCCAAGACAAGAACTGTCTCTCTCTCTCTCTTAATTACAGCCTTTCCGCTTTGGTTTAACACAGATACACCAGTAATTAGAGTACAGAAATGCCAGTAGGTGTATGTGAACATGGAGTTGGCTTACAAGGTGGTATGTTAAAGCTGATTCAAGACTGTACACAATCTCTTTCTCATTATGGAGGTGTAATTAATCACTTTGTCTCATTATCACACTACTGGATTAGAGTAATTTTAACCTTCCTCCCTATCTTGGAATCTACTCTGGCACACAAGCCAATTTCCTTTGGAAAATGTGACTGGCCATTTGTATCTGTGTGGACATGGCTCTGCAGAGATATTATAGTAATAAGTCAATTTTAGCCTTTTCATCAATCACCTGAACTTGAAAAGCATGTTAAAGTCATTGCCTTGGAGACCATCTCCCCTTGGGGTGTCTCATTGGCTAAGCCGAGGAGTTTATCTGGCTGAGTGCAAGGTCAGCTTCTTTGCTGACAAGGGCTGCAGTGAAAAAGAGCTAAAGATGAAGGCCTGCCCTTCCTCTTCCTTAGGAGCTGCTTTTCAGCTGAGGCTTTACGGCTGGTCCCACCTGGTCTAGGTGGCAGCTGGGTAGTAGCTGTGCCTGGGCTCAAACCTGCCTCTATCTATGACCTTGGTCTGGACCCAGACCCACTGGCTCAGCTTCCTGTCTTGGCATCAGACCAGCCTGGTCTCTAAGCTGGGTGATTGCTTTAGCCCTGTGTTTCATTTCAACAAATCAAGATTTATTGAGTCACAGCACCTACATTCCTGCTTGTCAACTGATCCCCCTGGACATTTGGCATCCATTACTGCATTTCTGCCAAGCTTGAGCTGTGCAGTCAATTGTGGTGGGCATTAGCTTATTTTAAGGGAAACTGACCATGGAGGGAACAGAGGCTAGCAGAGCTATGGGAAGGACAGCCAGGGTTTACTGCATGAAGGGGAACCCATAACATTACAAAACCTCACAGAGAAGCAGGTTTTATGAGTGATACTGCTCACAAGGCAGAACAATTGTGATGCAAGGCAGAAGAATTGTGATGCAAGGCAGAGACTTTTGTGCAATATTTGCTGCAGTTTATATTCTGCTGTAGGGATGGGCTCAGGCTTTGCAGTGGTTTGGGGTTTGGTATCAGACTCCTTCAGGCCTCCCTTAATCCCAGACTGCTGTGGTAAAACAGGGACCATGTGGTATGGAGAAATCCCTGTCAAAATATAGACCTTCACACTGCTCCCGGGTTCCACGGACCAGTAACACACTAATCTGTGGGCTATCTGCTACCCAGTCATTTATAGCTAGACTAGAAATAACAAAGTGCTTTCCATTTCCCCCAGTCCAGACACATTTTGAGTGGCACAGAGGATGGGCCTCTGAGCCCTGTGTCAGACTGGTATCAGGGAGAAACCAAGGCTGCAGGTGAGTGCTTTGAGCCAGAGCAGCAGCTCTGAGCAAGGAGGGACTGTGTATGCCATCCAGGCATTTCAGAAGAGTAGACACCCTAAGCTGCAGGTAGCAGGAGCAATAGTAGAAGAAATTGGGATGTTGGACCTCCTTTAGGAAAGGCTGATATCCTGTTTTCCCTGCCTTTACTGAGGAAGAGTTTAAGGGTAAGAGATGGTGCAGAGAAAGACGGTGGTTCTGAGAGCAAGCATCTGGATTTTGCAGAGCCAAAGGAAGAGGACAAGCTGCACCATGTCAGGTGGGAGATGCATGATGTGGGCTGCTTTGTTATCAGCTGCCTGCACCTTATAATATGATAGCTTGTTTCTGGCGATATGGTGCAAGGACCTTTCTCCCTGCTTCAGGTGACCTTGGGAATTCTGTGGCCCTGAGAGCTGTTCAAGAATTACCAGAAGTTTCTCAATGTCTTGAAGGATCCAGGTCTGTGTTGTTCATCAGAGCTCACAGCCCCATGGTGGTCAGTGTACCTTGTCCAGGGCCTGGCCTGTGTCTCTTCTTCCCTTTAATCCATTCAGACATTTTTCACCTCCTTCCTCTCTGTTAAGCTGAAAAGGCGGAAACGTCTTTTTTTTGCCCCAGGTCTTTCAGAAGCCTCCATTTGATAACCAGCTGTCTGCTGGTAACTGGCTCCAACACTGCTCTTGAATGCACCTTGGTATTGCCCCATAGCTCTGCATGGGGAGATACCTCAGGGAGGAATGTCTGCTTCTTGTCACTGCATCTCTGGTTTGCATTTTAATTTTGGCCAGGCAGAACCCCTCCTTGCAGTTAAAACAGAGGAAGTTTGTATGACCTGGTTTTGCACAGAATTACAAAAATAACTTTTTTTCTATGAAAAATCATAATCCAGACCAATATTTCCTGGGCTTCAACAGTCTTAGAAGGTTTATGAATCTCATATTCATTTTACTCTCCTTAATTAAACTCTCCATGTCTTGAGAAAGTGAAAGGGAGACTACAGTTGTTTTTACCTGACATAACACATGCCAGGGACTTTGCTAGGAAAAAGCTGGTGGGCTGGTACTTTCTTTCTGCCCTCTGGTTTCTCCTAGAGATAACAACTCACTAGAGCTGGGCAGCACTTTGCAGCTTGCACTAGCTTGAAGAAATATCTGGAGAGACTTCTTAACTGGCGGAGGAGGGAAGCTGGAGCCTGAGTGAATCCTTTCATCCTCTGCAGCGGCTCCTGGAGCTCAGCCCTAGCTACTCTGGCAGGGCACTGTGTACTTATCTGATTGTTGCAAAATACATTCCCTGACTACATCTGAAATGTTCCTTCCTCTTTAATTGTATATGCTGGAAAGACTGAAAAAAAGCTTTTGCTTTCTCAGGCTCTTGAAATAATCTTTTATCTAACGTCTTTTGAAGTGTCTTTGTTAACGTCTTATAACAGCCTCCAATCTATGATTTCACACCTACGAGGGGGAATCTTACATTAAACTTCAGCGGTCAGACAGTAAAAGGTCCTTCCAAGGCCATCAGACTTATACTGCAAGAGGTTTTGATGTTATCCCAAGACAGCAGGCTCTGACATGTCCTCAGGGGCAGTCTCAAATAATGTGAAGTCTTAAGCAAGGCTGAGCAGAAAAGCCCTAAATTATTGTCAAATCAGTGAATATACTTGTCTAACTGATTCTTAACACCCACTCAATGGGGCTGCCATCTACCCTCTATCTTCCTTTTCTCCTGAATGCCACCTCCTCAAGCTAGATCCTCAGCTCTTCTGAGGCCAGGCCATACTCCTGGCTAACTGTCATTGGTCTGGTTTTAGAGAAGTCAAAGGCTGCTTTGCTAAGTGCCATGCAGTAGATGATGAGTAGAATTCTCTCCCAGAACCAGGAGACAGGTCCTCCTCCCCTTCAAGCCAAGATAAATCAAGAGTGAGGCAACTGGAGCCACTGTCATTCTGTTAATATAAAGGAAGATGGGAACACAGGCGTTGGAGCATTTGCCACTTAGGCCTAGAGAGTCTGCAGAAACATTTTTTTACCAAACATCCCAGTTTCAGTAGAAGTAATGATGGGAACCCTAATGTAGGTGAGGTGCCAGAGCCTTGTTTTGTCACATCTCCAGGCAAGCCTTAGAGCAGAGCTCCAGCCACCTCCTCCTAAATATCTTCTTCTATCTTATGTTAATTAAATTCCCAGTGCTTTTCAGGCATGGAACAAACTTGTTATCAGTTAAGATTTTAAAGGGATGTAGGGTGATTAAATCCCATGTTAGGTGGCTACCAGTGAAACACAGACTGTGAAGAGGCAGAGTTTTTCTTAGCATTGAAGAATTGGCTAGCAAAGTAAGGGAGATGTTTCCTTCTGGACAATTGTGGAGTGAAATATTTACACCTCCATTTTATTTTCTAGGCTTTAAGTTGTTTGCCTTTTCTTCCCAAAAGATTAGACCTCTTCCAAATTGGCCTATTTCAGCTGTTGTTACAGGCACATACCCAGCTGTAGTATTTTACATGTATTGCAGATTTGTTTGATTTCCCTACAGCGCCTTCGCTACCACACCACACCTAGGGGGTAGGTCTGGAAAATGCTGGTTCACAGCTGTCAGTTTTGAAACAAGAAAGCAACTGTTGGAAAAAAAACAAGTTTCATGCTCCCCTCCCACCAAAATTTGGTATGCCATCTATGAAATGAAACTGCTGTCACATCTAGGGTGAGAAATACCCAGCTAGAGATGGGTGAAAAGGTGTGAAGTCTGGTGTCTCACATTCAGGGTGAAAATGAGAACTTTATTTATTTGGAAAATGGAGTAAAATGGAGGCACTCCAGCAGAGACAGATTTTTTTTGTCCCCTGGTGTGGGATAACCCACAAAATCAGACTTGGAGGTGACAGCATTTTGCAAACAAATGATGTTGCTTTTTCCCACGCACCAGCAAAGTCACCATAGCATCCAAGGCTTCGGGCTCTCAGAGCTTAAGCTGGCACTGACTGACACCATTAGGATTCACTTAATAGCTGCAGGAGGCCTTGGAGAAAGCACTTGAAAAAAAATATCTTAAATTCCCATTTCATTTTTGGTGTAGTAAGTGAATTTGGAAAGAATCTGGACATTAATGCTTACTGCCCACATGGGTCTTCTAAGAGGATCACAGACAGCATGGATTAAATTTGCCTCATTTGTGTATGACACCTTTCTTTTCATTACTTTAAATTAAATTAAATTATTGAATTTTAACATGTTATGCAGGCCATGAAGCCTTGCTCAGGAACATTCTGGGCTGGAAGGAAAAAGCACTGCACCTCTCAGGAAACACTCCATGTTGGCCCAGACAGCTGGCGAAGGCCTGCTTCCCTGGAGGTGGTGGGAGCAGGCTCTGCTTTGCCACCCATCAGATGCTTTCCTTTCTGCTTCTGCCTCTGACGGGTTTGCTGGCAGCATTCAACACCTTCCAGCATTGGGGGGTTATTTTTGTCTCCCATCTGGCTCTGGGCTGCCCAGCCCAGGCCGTGGAGCATTAAGGCGTTCATCCACAATGGCACTGCTTTTAATTTTTCCTTTTTATAGAGAACTAAATCAGAGAGAGCTTGATGTCCCCTCCTAATTATTTTTCACTTCAAAAGGGGGAGTTTTAAGTGCACCAGTGAGGACAAGAACTGCTAGAAGCTACAGCTCTGCTCCTCTGTAAGGAAATGATAGCCATGGTCCTACCAAAGGAACAGGAGCAGGGTTAGAGCTTGTTAGTGCTTCTCATGCCATATTCCATATTATTAAACTTATCTTTCCACTGTCAGTTCAAAGGGAAGGTTTGTAATGGTGAAGTCACAGGTTAAAAAATAAAATTAAAAAGAAATCCCATGACAATATTGAGTGATCTACTGAATTTTCCTTTTAGAAATTAGTTTTGAGTCACAACTCATAAGCATTTTGCAGATGTTGTTGGTAAAACAGGACATTAAATCAAGTCTTGTTAATTTAGAGGGGGGAAGGGAGTGGGGTGATACTGAGCTTGCTAAAATCACATGAACCTGCTACTGATTTTAATGGGAGCAAACTTGGGTTTGAGTCAAGTAGTGTTTTACTTGTGTGTGCGGGACTAGGGAAGGGGAAGAGAGAGGGAAAAGGGGCTATGGCCTCGTTGTCCACTTGTGTTATTTATAAGCAGTTGGTGATTAATAAGCACATAGAAAATGCCCGCTCCACCTGTAGGAAACCGGCCTCTGCCTCAGGGCCCGTGTTGCTCTTGGGTGGCTGTGGCCAGCAGCTGGGCAGGCACTGCTGCCATCCTGTGGAGAGCCAGGACAAGGGACAGTTTCAGGGTCATGGTGTGCCCAGGAAGGCCACTTGGCAGTGGTGGGATAGTTCCCCATGGTGTGGATAGGGAAAAACCTCACATGGTTTTGGACCAGGGCCAGCTTTAGGAATTCAAGAGCCAGTTTGCAATGCGCTGCTGCTTATGCCTGCAACAGCACAAGTCATGTTTGTGCTGCCTAAAACAGACGGATGTGAGAGCTGTTGTCCTCTGCTAATTCTCTAGTGCTCAGGTCCAGCAGAGACTCTCAGCAGGACAGGTGGTAGAGGGATGTTTCTTTTCATCTGCGCCCTCCCTACAGAAATCACAGCCTCAGTTTTAATTCCATTTTTTATACTGTAAACGTTTAATATTTTGCTAAAAGATAGTATACAAAAAAAGATTCAACCCAAGACTGTGACTGGAGTAAAGCTATGTGCAGACAGCTAAAAAGATGGCTAGAGAGCAGGAAAAGCAGGACATCTAATCACCAAAGAACAGTTATAAACAGCAATAAAATTAATATCTATATTAAACTAGCAGTGCAAAGATACAACCTGGAAGCAGCTTTACATTAAAACATACAGCTTTTTAAATACAGAAACAGCACCAATTTACAAAAGACAATCAGAAATGTAAACGTGGCAGGTAGATTCAAGTATAAGTTACATGCTCACCCTCCTCAGCACCTGTCTTGGGACAGAAAGGTTTCAGAAACCCTGCAGAACATCTTGGGTATGCACTTTGTCTCTGTGCAAATACACATTCTGCTTTCGCAAAGCTACTTTGATGATGAGCTGTTTCTAATTTATTTTACTTCTTAGCTTTTAGTGAAAGCAAAGATAGGAAAGGTATGCTCATTCCAATCAACCCTTCCCCTTCACCCATCTAGTTCAGCAGCTCAGGTACTGCAAGTAGCCTTGATCCCTTTGCTGCCCAACTGCTTCGGTGGTCCCACTCCAGTTTTAGTGAGAAATTTGCATTGAGAAAAACAAGACAGCATATGACCCCCCTTCTCCCAGGCCCAAATCTGCTTTTGGAATCATGACTCATCGAACAGCTTTGATCATGAGGGAGTCAATCCCCACTTCCAGACCTGCCCTATTTGCGGAAACTCAAAACTGGAAGCAGAAATTGGAAACTGAAGATCCATTTTCAGTCCCTGCATTTTCAAGTATAGTAAGGTTAGTTACGGCACAGAATAACATTACTGACAAAGCAAGGCAAGTTTTACTATGATGCTTCAACTGTAGAAAAGAGCCAATACTAGCTCTGATCCTCCTCTCTCCTTCTAGCTGCCATTTCACTATAAGGCTGTGGAAAAGAAAAGACAAGGTTTGGAGAATAAACATCTTCCTCTGTCATCCTGAACCCTAGCAGCATGTTTCCAGCCCCAGCAGCAACAAATGCACACTAGCAGAAGTGCAGGGGCAGCACCGTACCAATTACACACTACTTTTCCAAGTGAAATTAAGTGGGTGTATAAGGAAGAGAGAAGTCAGAAGCAAAAACTGTAAACTTTCACAACTGTAGTGTAATCTTTTTAAAAAAGCCCCCAAACTTAAAATTGAACGTTTCTCTTTACCACCCCTGAAATTTCCTATGATAATTCTACTGTAGATTTTCTTTCAATGAGGGCTAATCAGCCCTCCTTATAAGGATGTCATTGGTCTATTCTAAGGTAAGGCCACATTACTCAAACTTCCACTCTTCACTAAGATTCCTTCTTAAACACCATTTTCACAACACATCTCATTATAAAAATAAAACACCTCATCAAATCCCTAACCCCCAAAGTCCTGGTTTCCCTTAAGCAATGGAATAGCACATCCAACAGTGTATCTACCCTTGGAAAACCAGTACCAATGAGAGAGGACCTGATAACGCTGGCCTTACATTTGCTAAAAGTCCAGAGTAACATCATGTCCACCAGCAACACTTTCTGTCTTTTAAATAGGAAACAGTACGTATTTAATTTCAGGTTGCTAGACCAGTGAAAACATACCCAAGCATAAGAGCATTGACTCTTAAAATTATATCCTATATTATTAATAGCAACATCCATTATTTGAGGACTCTGAATGTTAACTCTTAAGACTTTTCTTCCTCTTTATCTTCTAAGGAATACAGGTAATTTTTTCCCCCTTTCAAAATTCATGGGTCTTGCTCTTTAACCCATAAACCTTATGGTTTAGATAGATACACATCAAAAAACAAGATCACCCTTGTCTTCCAAGTATGCTCAAATGCACTATCAACTAGTGATGAAATTCTGGTAAATGAAGAGTTAGGCACTTAATTAGACTTAAGTAAACCACTACGTAGGCACTTAAGTAGACTCAGGTTAGACTGAATCCAATCATATGGTTAATAACTTACCAGTGTTCCTTGGCCATCAAGTCTACATATTCAAACAGGAGATGAAAACTTAGCACAGCTCTCTCAGTGGCTTGTCACTCTCGAATGACTTTGTCAAACTGATTTAAGGAATCAGGTTTGCATTCTTTACGTCTAATTGGTACATTTTGCTCAGAGTAAAAGAAACAATAACAAAACCCAAGGACTAATATAGCTCATTAACACAATCATAAAAATGTTAACATTCACAGTTATTTTGGTCTTAATATTTTTCACATGTATACATTCAATCATACTGTGTTATTATTAGGTTTTTCTAACCACAAGTGCTGGGTGAATTGTACAATGACCAACTGACATTCAAGTAATGCTACCCTGAGAAAATCTGTTATTCTGAAGCTGCAAACAACCTTTTTTTTGCACTAAATCCCACTCCAATGTGCAAAATAAATAGCAAGAGGCTGCACTGCGGAGGCAGGGTTTGACAGATAGGAACCAAGAAAGCAGCTGCGGTCTCAACTGCAAAAGTTTATCATTTTCACCACAGATTTACTCAGGGTAAGTAGAGTACATGCAAAAAAAATATGCTTACCCCAGATAAGTGCTAGACATCTCACTTAAAACCATGAATAAAGAACCGCTGGGGACTCCAAGAAAATCTGTTTGCATCTCTTCACAGCAATATAGTTTTTCAAATTAAAACTACAAATACAATTTGATGCTCACAAGGTCATGTGAAGTACAACCTCTGACTTCAAATCAGTACTGAAGGAACAATTCTGTAAAAGTTTTTCAGTACCAAGAAGGTGGTTAAGAGAACCTGTGGGTGAACAGATAGCGGGGAAGCATTTCAATGTGCTCCTCTTGTCAGGTAAAAGCTTGTTCTGCTGCAGATGATACAGGGTCCTAGGACAATGCCAAACTGTTGCTCTGACTGGAGTTAGTCAGGGCTGGTACTGGAAATTTCCAGTCTCCTCTGCACAGAGCTGACATTTCTTGCCTGGTTGCCTTCATTTTTCTTCCATGCAACAGGGTCTCCAAGACTTCCAGGAGTTTTGAAAAATGCCTCATGACGTGCAGGACGAATGTTCTTGGGAGTGAGGGGAGCTGACGAAGGCTAATTTGTGAAAGAAAACCAGAGTGATTCAGTAGGGTGTTCTCAAAGCCTACATGCAAGCAGAAGACAACTTGTAGACATTAAGCCCTGTACCCTGCTACTGTAGGGAACCATGTCACAATCTCATTTCCAACTTAAATGTACCTTTGACAGGTTCATACTTATTCTTATGCCAATCTTGTCTTCTAGCTTAGAAGGCTCTTTCCCCTTCTCAATGTTTTACTCACTTTCATTATTTTTTAGATCAAAACAGATCTAAAATTAGTCTCCTAAACCCTGGTTACTTCTGTTTTAAGCACCACTCTAATGTAACTGTAATCAGACCTAGCTGCCAACCAGTCTCTACTACAGACTTACTCTAAAGCTTGAGCCAGAAAAACATAAAGCAACACTCATAAGGCTTCCAAAAGCTCAATCCATTTCTCCTTACATTAGACAACAGGAAAACAAATCCCAGATTAAAAAATGTAAGCTAAAGCAGTGCCAAAATGTCACTGCTAATAGTTGTAAAGACCCAGGTGATAGAGTGACATGACTGCTTTATGTCACTTATGTACTTCAGATAATTAAGTCCTTCTTCACTTTTTAATTTCTCATTTCTTTAATCAAAAAGTCTGTTTCTATGCTAGATGTAAAAAATAAATAAATATCCTTACAGAACAGATGAACAAACCCCACAAGAACTGTTGTTTTTCCCTAGTTCTGATGCCATTACATTTCCCTCATTCAGTGAAAAGAGATCAGAATGGGGCAGAAGAGATAACCCAGGACACTCCTACCCAAGAAGTGTTACAGCCAGCTGACTCCTGAATTACAATAAACAATCCTCCTGTCCACCTGACATGTTTCTGTAGCCATCACATAACACACAATGGTGGTGTCAAATGTGGAAAAAAAATCTGAAGAATTTTTGGACTTTAAAAAATTTTAAAAATTTTTAAGACTTTTAAAACTCACCACTTTACCATTCAGGGCTAGATGTGCTACGCTGGGCTATATCTTTAACACTGTCCCAAGCTCTGCCACCACTACAGAAGGACACGAGACACCAGCTCCCAGTGTGCCAACTTACCACTCTGACACACTGGCACCAGCCTGCAGCACAAGCTGCCCTCAGGCCCAGTGACCTGGCGTGGCTGTTTCATCATCATTCAAGCACCTTTGACGCTTACCTGCTGCAGCTTCAGAAGGGTCACTGGATGCCCCATACACACAGGGGAGTCCAGTTTAACAGCACCACAAGAACTTGCAAGCACAGGGCTTAGGTGCAGAGCGGGATGAACTGCTTGCTGAGGATCCACAGGCGCAGGTGAGACCCTGGGAGTAACCACTGCTGTGGTGCCTATGAAAACAGGCGTTGGTGATGCCAGGCCAGACATACTGAAATTCACGGAAGTGGCAGCCGAGAATGAGCCATCAGAAATAGAGGAAAGAGCACTGGTGATTGCAGGAGAACAGACGAGAGGGAAGGAAGCCAGGGCTGCTGATGGCACCATGACACAGGGGACGCTTAGAGAAGGTAATGGGCTTGCAGCCAGGCTGATAGCACCAGGGGCTTGGTTTGCAGAGAACAGGAAATTAAAACTGCTTAATCCTAAATCAAAGAGAGAAAAAGCAAAGCATTAATACAGTGGACAACTTCGAATTAAGCTATTATAACTTCTTCTAGAACAGGAAAAAGGGATGACAACAAAGAAAGAGATAGGGTGCCCAGAAAGAAAACATGACAAAATTAACAAAAAAGAAGAAAACAGTTCACAAACCTGTGACTCTTCTGTCAAGCTCTCTTTCCCCACATGCCTCCATCTCCCTGCTACTGCCTGTTCACTGTTTCTGCATCCATTTACTTTGCTCATATTAAGTACCAACCCCATACACGCTGCTTCTAACTTCAGTTACCAGCAAACTTTTTTCACTAAGAGAAATCGTATCTTCTGCTATATGAAAACATATACACTGCTTTTAATGAGGAAAAAAAAATAAATAAATGGAAAACACCCACAAAGACACTCACATTCCCAAGAACAGCTGAAATACGGTTTTGAAATAGAAGCTGCTCTGTTTCCCACTTTGTCTGACTTTCCAAAACACCAGGATCAACATTTTTAAACTAAGCATCTCCTTAAGTGGCATTTCATAGACCCCACAATGTGGCACAAGTGAATCAAATACTGAAGTAGTAGTCATGGAACTCTGCCACACATATTCTGTTCCCACAAAACAGTCTTCCACTTCACACAAACACTGACACAAAAAAATGGACACAAAATCCTCTTGCAATATTTTCAGCTACTTCCTCCCCTTCCCTACCATGTCCTGTGAGCAGGCTTGGCTATACTCCATGCCTCAGTTTTTGTGAGGCCATCCCAGCAACACACATGACAAGACAATACAAAGTCTGTGGATGACTAAATTCACCCACTGAGGGGAAAGATGTTGCACTAGTCTGTCTGCCTTACTGCAAATCCTAGACTTCTAGCTCCCCTGAGTTTAAACGCTGAAGAGGTGCCTTTTTGCTGCACTTAGTTTGAGCAAGCAAGACCCACATTATTCATCTCTATTAATGTTTGGGTAGCTCAGAAAAATGAACTTCAGTTTCTCTGAAAATACAGTCATTTGGAGTCAAGAGAATCGAGAGGTATTATAATACAGACAACTGCTGACAGTTTTCATGCCAAATATAGACTTATTCACCTATCTGTAGGTCTCCTTATTCAAACAGCTCAGTGAACAGATGCAGAAGTTTGAGTGCCTCTAGATCTCATGACTGTCCTTACCTGTGGCAGGCTGAACGTAAAGATACTGTGGTAGGAAAGGTTGATTGGCATTTTCTTTAGAGCTGGGCTCTTTTCCTGAAGAGGGTTCATCAGGGTCTTTATTTTGGGACTGTTTTTCTTGCTCCCGAGAATCTAAAGGCTTAGTTGACTCCTTGTCTACAGCCTCTGAAGCAACAGGACTTGCAAGGTTAAGATGAAAAGCTTCTAGATGTACAGCAGATGTAGAACCACTTGCTGGGTTGGAGTCTGTCATGGGTGACTCGAAAGCCTTCTAAGCAAAAAAACAGAAGAGGAAATGAAGAGTCCAAACTGAAATAACATAGCACACTATGTCTCATGCATCTTCCTGAGCTACAGAGTAAAACGTGCATCTGTGCAAGAGGCTGCACAAAACTGATTAGTCAGTAATCAAGTTAAAAACTTTTGTTTGAGGGCTTGAAGAGTCATATTTGTGATACTTGAGCCCTGGGCTGTAGTTCACTTTCAGAACTTGGAGAGAATAGATAAGTACCTGATCTTGGGGATTCATTTTTTTATTGATAAGGAAAAACATCTGTTTCAAATGGCTTATATTCAAACACTGATAAGACCTTATGCCTAACCCCTATTTTCAGTAGTTAAGAGAACCCCAAGATAGCTGCACTTCAGCTTCACCATCATCCTACTCCCGCCAGCCTGCTGTGGGTAACACTGGGCTTAAAAGAGAGGGCCTCAGACTGGAGAACAGGAGTAAAGTGGAAATCAAATTTGCTATAGCTCAGTGGAGTAAGTGCTGCTGCTGCTGTCTGGAAAAACTCAAATGAACGGGGGAAGATGAGGAGTAATAAGTCAACATTGATTTCTTCCTCTCTGGTAGGCTACTTTATTGAAGACAATGATCAGGACACTGACTCCAAAGAACAGCTGAGCATCGCTTCACTATGCAAAGCAATCTCAGTCCATTTTTCCCTGGTAGTGTGAAAACATCTCCCAGTTAATGCCTATCCTTGACACAGCCCCCTTACATTTTTATTAGCGTGTGAAAGGCAGCATTTGTATCTGTAGCAAGAGCAGTGCAGTGAATTTTCACTTCAGAAAACACCATCTTGGGCAAAAAGTCTCGCCTTGCTAACAGGAAGCCTGAGTGATAATGAAATTCCCTTATTTACCTTGGGTATTACAAGTGAGAGGGGCACACCACTCTGTTCCATATTCTGCTTTTTAGCAGCTGGCTCTTCATCATCTACTGCTGCAGAGGGTAATGCACACTTGGGGGAGCTGCGTTTTGGGCAGGCAGCTGGAGGTACGGCAGCCTGAGCTTCTGCACTCCTATTTCCCACATCTCCTGCAGTGGGTAGGGTCTCCCTCAAGCTATTTTCCTGAAGACCACCACACAACATATAAAGGGATGAAGATGGGAAGCATAGGAAGGGTTGGTTGGAGAGCTGGGTAGGTTTTCCATTTTCTGTTTTGGAGGCTGTTGGTGTGGAAGGATGTAGAGCTTGGCTGCTGACCCCATTTGACAGTGAGAGGCTTGTCACATCCGCCTGAACCACAGGGAAAACTGCCTGAGGCAAAGAGTTAACACAAAAATCAAAGTCCCCAGAAAGTGGAAGAACGGAGAGAGGTGAGGGTATGCTTGGGTTCCTTGATGAATTAAGTATTTTTTCTGTGGCACAAGCTTTATTCCTAAAATAAAGTTAAAACATTTTAAAAAAAACATTTAGTCCAAAATTAAACCCCTATTTTATCCTTAAATGCAAACAGGTACATTCTTGGACATGTGAAAAAATTCCCCACCCTCCCCAAGCCCACTACTTTTACCCAGCTTACAAGGAGGGTCACTTTTTGTTATTTCTAATTACACAGAAGCAGGCTTATCATTTTTTTGGCAGGACAATAATGCTTTCAGTTGCACTTGACTTTTGAGTCAGTCATTCACAAATGAGTTCAAAACAGGGCAGATCTAGAGAAGACCCACTGATATGACAGAGGCTCTTCCATGGAATCGTGATTTGCTCAGCGTACTGAGACCACATGTCCAAGGAGGCAGAGCTGAGCTATATAAACACAAGAGATGAAGAACTACTAAAGTGAAAAATAACAGTGGTACAAGTATGGGTTGGTATAAATTGGCCATGGAAAAAAAACAAAACAAAACAAAAGCCACACTGAGACCTATCAGCTTTGAAACAGTAATAACAAGGCTATCTGACAATTTTCTATCTCAGTCTGATCACTGGAACCTAGCCTTGAACTAAACACAACAAGCACAAAGCTGAAACTGGACTGAAGACCGACCTACCTAGTATCTTCTTCTATTTTCTGCCTGCAGACAGCTGCTAGATTTATCATTTTGGAGCAATATTCATCTGAATTTACAATACAGGCTGAAAGAACAAAGGAGCATTCAATTAATAACAGGTAGGTTTACCAAGCATATTTTGATACTGGCCATATGAAATAATTGGTATAATATTTCTACCCTGGCATATTTTTATAACATCCACTAATCACATAGAGCCAGAACCTGCAAGACACTCAGAACTCTCACTCCCACCAGAGGTGCTTGACATCATCATTTCCTGTAAGAGGGAACTGTGAAAAGCCCTGTAATTGCTTCATCTTTTTTAACAGCTATCCATTAGATTGTTACAGTAAATTCCACTATATTAGAAACCATAAAATAAAGCAAGCTTTTGTGGATAAATAATATTTGGTATAGATAAAGAAAGATTAACAAAAGAAACTGCAGTATAGTTACAGTTAGTGGAAAACAGAAACATTTACAGGAAAACAAACTGCAGAGCACTTGACTGGAGGGTCCAAACCAGCAGTCTCATCACACAGATAGTATAAATATGGACACCCACCAAGGACAATTCACACAGTTAATTGAGCTGATCCACCCAATCAAGTGCCTTAAATTGTTGGGCCCACATTTGGGCAGATCCAATGGAATATGAAAGAACATGCTTCATTAGTAGTTACCTTGCCTCTCTTGACGTGGGCTGCTGGGCTCAGAACTGACCTTTCTTCTGGTCCCTTCACAAGGCTGTGCACCATTAAATGAAGCGTGACGTGTAAGCTTTTGCTTGCCAGTTGCACAGCTTGGATATGGGGTGCAGGCTCCTCTCTGTGTCCCTGGCAGAGGATCAGATCTTGGGCTATGCCCTCTCAGCTCATCTGTAGGAAAATAATTTTGTACAACAGGCCTTCAGGGAACACAGCTTCTGCCATGTTGCCAACTTGGCCAGAAGAGAAGAGGTAATGTCTATACCATCTCTAAACCCACCACACCAAAGCAGACCTAAACTCAGTAAGCACTGGTAGACAAGGTAAGAGCTTCCCTCTTTTTTCACTGCATGGCTGCAGCAACAGCAACTACAACCTAGTGCATGTAACTAGGACGAGAAAGGGTACTAAGATGGCATAACCACTATCCTTCATTTTGACTTGGTCTTGGCAATGGCATGACACAAATACATTGCCAAGGGCTTCCTTTTGCTTTGGCTTCTAGCCAGGAACTGCCAGCCTGCAGGGATGCTCTGGCTCATTGCCTCCTCCTTTGTAGGCAGAGCTTGTGTACGAGAGGATACGTGGAAGAAACAGCCTTGCTCTACCTTGGTAAGTCCCATTACAAAGAAAATAATTCACTGTCTAGTTATGCCAGAATTACTGAGACTTTGCAGCCCAGAAAAGCTGTGGACCCAGATTTGAGGATAGTGCCTGTATTTACCATTGCTCTGCAATTCATACAGTTACTCATACAGTTATGTAAGTCAGTGTAAAAATACCAGCCAGACACAGTATCCTCCAACATCCCTTAACAGCACCAGCCCTTGAGCATAAAGCATAACAAGGGCAAATGCTGGGCTGGACAGCAGTTAGCCACAGGGTGGACAATGAAAGCTGAGCTGTCCTTTACACACAGAAAACAACCTATTACCGCTTGGAAGGGACAGTCAAAACAAAAAGAAAAGATGCGAGCAACACAAGTTACCAGTCTTTACAGGAAACTCCACAGGCCCAATCCACTTAAAAGCTGGTTTGCGTCCTCGCTCCTCTGTAACATGAACTTTCTTGATCAAGCCTAGACTGGTGAGAACATTGGCGATATCGTACAGTCTCCGTACTTTTGCTAAAGGGAAAGGGCAGAAATAGTCAAGACGGTCAGATTTACAATGCACAGTACATATTTACATGGTAATTTTGTTCCAGAATATCACCACAGCTTTCACAGACTAAGTAAAATCAAACTGGGATGGACATAAGCCACTTCCTACAAAGCCTGCCATGCCAGCTCCCACCTGCTTGTCACTTCTTCATATCTCAGCTGCCCATCCATCTTAGCTGCTCAGGTTTAAGCTTGCCTACCTCATTTTGATGTAAATGGGATAGGGAATGGTTATATCATCAGCTTGCTCACAAAAGGCAGCTACTTCCACATGGGGTAAAGTCAAGTACTGGGGGGATAAGGCATATGAGTGCACAGCTGATCATAAGAAGACACATTTATCATCTTAAAAATCTAATACTCTTAAAAAAAAATATCTGCGACTCCAATAAATAATATGTTTGAGCAGAATGTGATACCCACTGGTTGTCCAGCAAACCTCCTCACACATAGAATTTTAAGACTGAAGTGCAAGTACTTTATTTTAGAAGTACTTTAAAGACTTAAAATAAAAGTCTTTGAGAATTATTTACTAATGATGAATTTTTCCAAGTTGTCCAAGAGATCCAAGTACTAATCCCCACTAACTGAAAAACAAACTGTACCATCCAGCTGTGAAAGTTTTCTGTGGTAAAAAGGAAAAGTGATGCATTTCTGCAAATAAAATTAATTGAATTAAATTAAACATGTTTTATTTCAGTAAGTTCTGAAACATCATTCAGAACAGTACAGGAAGTAGGATTAAAGTCTAAAAATAAATTAAAAAAAAGCTTTTTCTTCATTCTGAGGCTAATACTTGGTGAGAACTGTCAAACTGACACTTCCCCATCCCAAGCTTTGTTTTCACAAACTGGCATTTGCAATTAAAAAAATCCCCAAACCATATTTCAGCAACAGATTCTTGACTTGTTTTTGCTTTCACCTACTGGTGTCAGCCCAAACATGCCCTGTTTACTCACTGACTGATCGATTTACCTCTCAACAGACACCTTACTTTTAAATTTGCTGTGGTCCACTGTATCCTGTGTCTCTTCTATCAGTATCTTTGCTGCGATGTCCAGAGTGACTATCTTGGTCTTGGAGACAAGGAACAGCATGACAAACTTTTGGCTCATAATCCGCAATGACTTGTCCTTTCTGCTGTTTGCAGATGCTGTGTTACAAATAATACCCAAACCTCTTAGCATACGTCATCCATCACAGCCAGAAAACTATCAAGTAGGGTTCTCACACACAAAAGGGGTAAAGCATTTCCTTGTCAGGAAGCAGAGATTTTTTGAAAGGCAGCAAATAACCAAATAATGCAGACAAAAGTTTCTCTTCAAAAGGCTGTTTAAATTAAAGTTTGCAGAAATAGCTTTTAGAAAGTCAGATTCCAAAGCTGATTCTAAATTATGTTATACAGTTTTGCACCACTATAACTTCGTTACTCTGGTAAACCACTACATATTATATGACCAGCATGCAAACAGTGGACAAATGGAAGATGACACCTTCTGTCAGGACATTTAGTATCAAGAATGGGTGAGGAAGGGTGCCTGGCAGAAGCTCCCGCCAGTCTGTAGGACAGGACAGAAGGAAGAATTCAGTCACCTCCATCATTAATTCAGCAGCTTTTTGCAAAGAATATTTTTCTATTATTTCATTTAAAAGCAAAGCAAGGGGGAAAAGTCACATAGTAAACTGGATAAAGAGACCTCTCTCTGTGTATCACATCATATATATTACTTATCTTACCTGAGGTGCAATCTGTTTCTGAAAAGTCCAGTAACGGTCCCTCTTGAGAATTTGGTATAGCTTCCTTTTTCCTTTCTCCAAATTTGCATTCCAAGTCCTGTTCCTTGTGCTGGAAGAAGTTCATTAGCTCTCCATACTGCAGCTCTCCTGCTTCCTGAAGCATTCTCAGAGTTTGACTGAGGTTGTGCCGGCCATGCCAACAGTACTGGTTCTTGGCCACACGGCTAACCAAGTGCAGTGACTCCAGGACGTTCACTATATCGTAAATTCGTCTCCGCTCAACTCCTGGTTTAAGGGAAGAAAATAAAAAGACATAGGTACTTATCCAGTTTTAATGTGCTCTTCAGCAGAAGCAAAACACAGAAAAGTCTGTTCTCTAAAACTGAGTATTCACAACACATTTTTCACTGTTCACCTACACACGTTACATTAGATCCACCCCTGTTTGCACAGTAAAGAACTGACTTATGGCCAGCCCCATGGTAGGATGCTCTTTGTCCATTTTCTTAACTGTCGGCCCAGCCACGGCTTCAGCTTCACGTCTACACTGTGTTTAGGAGAACTGACTGCACTCTGCCCAGCCCCACTCACTCAGGCTTAGACAGACTCCCCCTAGGTTTTCAGAGCACCTAGATCCTTCTTGTCAGAGGGCTTCAGAGATCAGACAGAGACTTGTACACAAGCCTGTGTGTAACGAAGGGCAGGAAATGGTCTGAGCCTGACACTGCCACAGGGTAGATATAAAAGTCCACTTGTACAGGAACCAGTGGGAGTGTGGTCCTCTGCTTGCATTTCCAATGGGACAATTACTTGCTAAACATGTACCAAGCAAAGAAGTGCCAAAGACTTAAAGTGCAAAGCAGTGGAAAATGAGACCCACTTTTCCCAAATTCAGCAGGAATAAGCTCCTGGTGCTGGCTAGGTCTGCACCAACAGGAAATCTATGAAATATGTCTAACTTGGGTTCAGCCTGACTGATGTGAGCAAGGCTGGGGTCTGAGGCGGGGTGGCTCTGCTCACCAACCCAAGTACTCATGCTTGAAGCACAGCTGTTATATATAATACAATGCACTATACACTGGTGGCATCATCTGCACCAGAAATCCCACAAGGGTTACCATCAGCTGAGCAGAACAAGAGGTAGCCAAGGGGAAAGGTTTTGAAAGACTTCCTGGCAGAAGACAAGGCCTTGATGCATCTGTTTACCCATCTGGAGAATATGGGTACTACTTGTCAGCCTCAAACAGATGCTAGGATAAATAATTCATGAGCATTTCCAAGTGTGTGGAGATCTTGGAGTGAAACATACTTCAGAGAAACAAAAGTGTTACACATATCCTGGTGTCTGTCAGGCACCAGCAGCATAACCCCCTCTGTAGTCTTTGCAGAGGTCTACATAAATACACATTTGTAGGAAAAGCTGTATTACAATCATCATTTGTTACACAGAAAGAAAGTGACAACAGTGGCAGTAATTTTGTGGTCCCTGCAGCAAGTGGATACAGGCCAGCAAGGATGTGAAAACCTAAGGGAGAAGAACAAACACCCACCCTTCTGGGTGGTAAAATCCCAAACAGGAAGTTTGAAAACAGTTTCTAGTATTTAGGAAAGCAAGGTAATGCCACTCCCAACACAAAATAAAGCACTACTCAAAGTCGAAGCGCAAGCATCTCATGCAAACACAGAAAGAGTAACTACAAAAATCTAAAAGAACTCAATTTATTTTAGAAGTTATTTATTTGACTATTTCCTTCCCCTGAATGCTCTCCTATTTCCACTGCCCATTAACAAGGCAAATAAATGAGCATTTCAAGGACTTCAGTCTTACTGGAGTCACAGCAGACACCACTACTCTGTTCCTTTTCTTCCCCAGACACATTTAATTTTTGCTACTTTTTTTGCTGTTATATACTCTAGTTCTAAATATCGATACAATATTTATTTAAAGTCCAATTTTGTAAGGCCTTTTCTAGCTGAGCAACAACCTCTCCAGGGACCTGGATCTTTTTTTGTTATTGGTGTGACCCGGCTGAGTCCTCTCTTCCAAGTTTTTTTACTTCTCTCAGATCTTTCATTAATCTTTTAACTAAAACCAAACCAGATCCATCAAATAAGCTACTCGATACCTTCTTGCCACCTCAATACAACACATTTTCTCATTCTGCTCTTACGGGTCTCCTGGTAATGTCCCCTCACAAGACACTACTTAAAGCTAAGATAACCTTGGTGAATCATGCCGATACTGGAAGATGTAATGTCAGGCACATTACTGAAGTCAGGCAGTAAAATCAGCTGATACATCTTCTAGTTTGCAATTGCTTCCCCAAATGTTCCCTTTTGAACAAAATTTGTTGCTCATAGTCCTCCTTCACAGGGTTTGTAAATCCCAACTCCTTCAGCATTCAGCAAATTGAAAATTTAAGAAAGCAACGGAGTTGGTAAACAGCTGGTGGATAGACCTGTCTAGTAAAAAGTACTGTCAGAAAGCAGATTTCCGGATGGTAGTGTTATTAAGCAGTAAAGGCACTTAGCAATATTAGGCATTTCCAATCAAGGTTAGGCATTTCTAATCAAGAGATTAGTATGATTAGAAGAGCATCCAGATACAGGGAAAGGCAGACCTTAAGTGTACTCTGCAAGAAGAATGATCTTTTGAAGGCCGTCCTGTTGGGTTACCCCAGGGTGATCAGTTACCATATTTTTGAGGGTATACATACCAAGAATTGAAGCTACTTCATCCAAAGAAATAGTAGTTTTTTCTGTTGACAAGGGGTAACTTGGATAGCGAGCTAGAAACTTCTGGCACAAGAGTCCTAAGCTTTTCTGTTTTCTGCTGGGCCTCTGCTTTTCAAATTCATCAATGGTGCTGTCATCTACCATATCATACTGTTAAAAAATAAATGTTAACCCTTTAGTGCAGAGCTTTATAAGAAAGGTGTAGACTAGCAAGGTATATTTCAGATGTTAGCAATATTTAAGCTCAGACTTTCTAATGAGGCAAAATAGATGGACTCCTTGCAAGCACATGAGCACTTGGGTGACATAATTTTGCTTGCAAGCTCTTTTTGGTTCATCACACAAGGTATCTATCGAAAAACTTTCATCTGCAAGATCAGAAAATAATGGTTATACATAAGGAAACAACAGTAAGACTGAACACCCAAGACTAGTAAGATCCTACTTGGAGTGTGGATTTCTTTTTGAGAGGAGAAGAAATATTCCCTCAAACACCTCTAGATCTAATAAACCAGAATATGTACAAGCGACCAAAGAGTTCCTCTTTCAAGAGTCTTCACTGCCCTTTACAGTACCTCTAAAATTTTAAGAAACTGGGGATTGGATGGGGAGGAGGGCATGATGCCCCTTCATAAAGAGAGACAATAAAAGGCACCACTCAGTCTCTGAACCTTAAGCTAACAGCTTGACTGAGTTTAAGCGAACTTTGTTGGATAGGCTGAATATGGTCTTTCTGTCCCTGCAGGGGAAAAAAACCCCAAAACCACCACCACCAAAACTGTGATGACAAGAATGTATGAAGAGATAAGTGTATCACAAAGTATGAATGATGTAGGATTTTTCTGCAATGGTAACTTTGGGGTTTTGCTTCTGTGTCAAAAAAGACTAAAAAAAACCCAACTTGCACTTCATTAAATAATAGCAGATAGTGGTGGCAGCTGCTGAAACACACATTTGAGACCTTAACTGTCCTTTGCTTGTTGTGACTCAGTGGCCTTGGGGAAGGCTGTTGCTCTGAATGAATTTTTTTTAGTTTTATATGGTATAGAAATAGCATTATTCTTACAGTAACACTTTTACATATTTTCTAAGTTAACTTTCCCTGTAGACAAAATTACTAAGTATAAGTTTTATTAACTAGAAAATATTTGAACTCTTTATAGTAGCCACCCAAAAAATGCCATATCTTACCAGGCTTGGAGTGGTAATGAACCAAGCTTTAACATCGACTATTTTCTACTTTCTGGAAGCTGTGTTAGGAATTATCTTTAGAGAACTGCTTGTTCCTTTCATGACTATCTAAACTGCAGAATTCTTCCCACTACCAGTACTGTAGATGCTGTAAAATCTACACTTGTAAATTGATCTGTACCTATCAAATGATGCTTCTCAGTGGGAGGACCCCAGAACTATCTTCCTCTCACTGAAATCACCAAGAAATGATATTCTACAAAAAATAATCCAGGATTAGGGAAAGCAGTGGTTGGAACAACAGCAACAACAAAAAAAGTCTGAAAAAAACCTGTAATGATGCTTATTACAACCTGATGTCACCCTTTCATGGACAGATTTCCTAAAATGTGGACAGGGATCAGCCCCTCACATTGCCCGAGTCTTGGCAGATAAAAATCTTAAAACTGACCATGCTGTCTGACTGCTAGTTTGGGGGCTGGGGTGGAAAGGAGGAGAAAGGTTTCAACCAACCCCTCTGCAGGGCTGTTGTGGACAAAGGTGTATGATTTCAAAAGTATATTGAAAAATATGCCCTCCCATTGTCAAACTGCTTTTGAAAATGCTGCCTGTCTGTTTAAAAATGATCTGGCAATTTTCTTTCTAATGTGGTTCAGGAAATAGCATCTGAAGCACTTAAGTTGGGGAAAATGACGCATTTAAGCTCGACTTCCTTCACTGTCCTTTTAAATAACATTCAGGCTCTTTAGGGGTCTCAGGTCAGTTTAGTATGATGGTTACTTTTAGTCTTTGAAAGTCCTACTGCTCAGCCAGTGCTGTGCAGGCAGCTTTCCCTGGGAATGTTTTATAGTTCTGCAGTTTTCCATAAGGAGCAAAGGACAAGTTGGAAGGAAAATGAAGGTACAACTTATGGAAGGTCTGAGTCCTAATGGAACATTAAGTAAGTGTGTTCTCAGTCTCACCGGTAATGATTCAGGTGTGTCACTCTGCTCACTGTTTTCTATGGGTCTAAAGAGTTCTTTCTTCTTTTCCCTGTCCCTCATGTCGGGGCTAGCAGCACTAACAAGCATCTTCAGGTTAGCAGTGGGGGTCCAGGGATCAGGCTGAGGTCTGTCAGCAAGCTTAACAGGTGTAATTGGATTTCTTTCTGGGGTGCAGCCTTTTTGCTTTGATAGATCAACCGGTTCATTCTTAATCGGAGTCTTTGGGGACATCCTGGATCGATCAAATATGTTTTCCTATTAAAAACAAAAAGTTCTTTAGACACAACAGGAAACAAAACAGTCCAACAATCAATTTCATTGTTTTTATGAAGGTAATTGTGGTGACTTGCGTCTTGGCACTCATATTTCACACAGTTCTTCTGCCTTTGTTGGAAGCAGTAAAACAGTCTACATGCTAGTATACTGGAGGAAGCACGTATGAGATGCTACCCTGAATTACAGAACCTGAGGTCAACCAGTCAAACTTATGGCTTATCAGGCTTTTAAACTTTAAACTTTGACTGTTATTACAAGACAGCATTGCCCATAAATGTAAATCACCAAATTGGATTGAAACTGATGTAATGCACTGGTCACATTATATTTATCAAAAAACTAGTGTTCTGCTTCAAAAAATCCCCGAAGAAAAGCTTCCTTGCTCAGACTAAGATTACAACTTCATTTTTTTTTTGTTTCTAAATTGAGTTTAAAAAACTAACATGACAACTTTGAAGCCAAATACTGTTATTATTTATTTTATTCTGTGCTGCAAGAATTCCATTTCAGAATTAGACTATAGCCCAAAATAAAATGTTAAGTTACTACTGGTTTGCTGTAAGGACTTTCCCAAGTTGAGTTTTGCCGTGTCATTGGAGCAATTCAGCTATCACTAGCTGATATAGATATTTAAATAGATGATTCCAAATATAATCTTATCAGGCACAGCCTTGGTAGAGAGCACAATCTCTAGTGACAACTGAAGCTGGCTTTTACTAGGAGTGGTTCTGTAGCATTCAAACTGGAAATGAATTGGGCACACAGAAAACATTTTGCTCTGAACACTGATGGAGGTGCCTATAATCACCTATGAATTACCCAAAATGATGTAATAAATGTATGTCCTTTTACAATTAACAGTTAGCCAGTTGTAGTTTACTACTCTGTGATAAACAGGGGTCAATTTAGAGGCCATGGTACTTCTTGGAATATACGTTCACATACTGTTTGCACTCAGTATATTCTTGCAATTTCACATTTATCAGTGAATGAACACTTCATCAGCAATGGGGAAAGGCTACCTTTCCCTTAAGCTCCTGTTCACTGTGGCTGGTGCTGATGGAGTGACAGTGACAGCAACTGAAGGTTCTACCTCAAATTTTCATGTTTGTGTAAATACCACAATATAAAAAGTAGCAGCACTACATGAGAAGCACATCTACTACCAACCTTTCAGATCTTTAGTACTTCACTGTCCTAACTGTCTAGTAAGGTAAGAAATGCTCTTAACTCCCACCCCCCACTTTTTTAAATTTTTCTTTCCAGTAGCTGCAAAGCTCTATGAACTCCTAGCTGTTTTCAGCAAGACCACAAGGGCAGTTGGTAGAAGTATGAGATTCACCTTGATCCAATCAGAGACGGCTTACAAATACCAGAGGACAGGAAAGGCTGGATTAATGAATTTAGCATGTCATCAGGAATTCAAACAAATACTTGAGATTGGAGCCAAATCTGACAAGTACTATGTGATCTTTAAAGGACTCAGATTGAGCATGCACAGAAGGTCATGAATTGGTTCTAGCTCAGGAGATGTTACTGAGCAAGGTAATATAGCTCGAGGTTAGATATCCTATCTCCTGACTGGTGGGGTAGGAAATGAATGATGAGCTTGTTCCTTGCTGAGTGGCACTGCTTAAGTCTCTTGGCCTGGCAATACTGCTGTATGGATCCAGGCATACCTTTCCAGGCTGGAAGGCAAGCATAGAGGACGTGTGCATCACCACACTCAAACTACAGCTAGATAAGAGGACTGTACTATTCCATGTCATGTGAGGTTTGGTGTTGGTTAGCCCTTAAAGGGTAAGTCTGTACAAAAGTTTCCTCCACCTTACCCAAGAGTAGCCACTGGGATGCCTGAGATTGCCCAATAAGCTTTGCTTATTAAGCAAAAGCTAAAAACCGTTTCTCTGGGAGTAAAGCCAGAGTGCAATCACTTCACTCACTGACAACGGTGGTGTGACTCACGGTGGTTCTACTGGATTGATTGACTTTTTATCTCAATAAAAAGCGTGGGACACCCCTATGCTCCAAGTACCGACAGCCAAGCTTCTGCTGCTGTACAAACGAATATGTCAGGACGGTGGTTCAATGGGCAGCAGTCCAAATGCTGCCATCGGGAGCGAGGGGAACACGATCCGGGAGCACACGCCTGGCCGCCCGGTCCGACCCGTCTCCAAGCCCCTCCGGGCCGAGGCCCTGCACCGCTGCACGTACGGGGCTGGGGCGCCGCGGCCCCAGCAGGCTCCGGCTAGAGAGGGGGCCAGACCCTCTGCAGTCCCCCGTGTCCCCCCTGGAGCTCCGCTCTGCGCCCGGGCCAGCGTGATGCCCCGCACTGGGAGAGCCGGAGTAACGCGCGAAGGAACCTCCGCGGCACCCCCATCCGCACGCCCGCCGCTCGCTCACCTTCTGGGCCGCCTCGGCGCGGCCCCGCCGCCCCGGCCGGCCGCTCGCCAGGTCCCGCAGCGCCAGGACGCTCACCTCCATCTGCAAAGCGAGAAGGGGCTTTTAGGCCGGCCCTTAAGAGGACCCGCTCCCAAGTCGGGCCAGCGCTCCCGTCCCCGGCGCAACTGGGGACTACGCTCCGGGGGAGGAAGAGGGCGGAGGGCGGCGGCACCGGCGGGAGGCTCCGCGCCCTCACCTCGGCGGCGGGC
>JANHFX010022928.1:0-22308 GCA_027560015.1 Chloroceryle amazona | reverse complement strand
ACTCACCTTTACCCAGCTCTTTAGACTGTTTAGATCTCACTGGACAGCAGCACAGCCTTCTGGTGTGTCAGCCACCCACTCAGCTTGAAACCAGCCTGGTCTTTCCCAACCTGGGATGTTCTATGTTTTTATGAAATAAAGAAAAAAAAAAATCTTTAAAATTATACTAGTCAGGAAGAAGAGGTGAAAAGGGAATATCAAGATACTGTGCTCTTAAGCCTTTTTTTTTTCTTTTTTTCACCAGAAAGTTTTCTGGTTGTATTAGGTCATACACAAAAGGAGAAAATAGAAAATAGCACATTGGCTGTGGTCAGTAAAGCTAGTGGTGTACTGATAAAAGCAGAGCAGCTAATGACCCTGCTCAGCTGGACATATTAGCAGCATGTAGGTCAATCATTTGTTAATAGGACCCAGAATCAGAAGCTCTTCTTTATATAAGTAATAGATATGAAGACATCTGGCACAAAAGAAAGGACTTGAACACCTCCAGAAAGTGTCTTGGACTGCACAATCACTAGATATCTCAAGACAAAACAGTACTTACTACTGGGCTCCCAAATGTCATGGTTTGTCTTCCAGTGTTGAAAGAGTGTGCCCAGCGTAATAATGTTCCACTCAGATCTTCTGCTCTATGCTACATGATACAGTGTTTTCTATTTGGCAGCATCTGTGGAGGAGGGCAACAAGATGTGTGGTTCTGGTAACACACTAGACTAGAGTTGTAATAGCTGTGCATGTCTGGCAGCTGCTGAAACAAGGGCACAGATATTGTCCACCTGCAATTTAGCACAGAATAAAAACCAAACAAAATCTCCTTCCCCAAACAGTGGAGTTAAGAGAGGGAATCTCAGTATGGCCTTACTACCTTTGTGGTCTGTTATGTGCTGCATTTGTAGGGAGAATTAAAACACAAGAGGTGCGTTGAAGTTGAGTTGAGGTGAGGTGAGTTGTGTGACATTTCAGCAGTAAGTGTGCTGTACTGCAATGAGGAGGAAATGAGGGGGTATACTTCCTCTCATTTTTGAGGTCCATTACAGCGCTGCACATTCTGTTTATATATTCTGTGTGGTTTGATTACTTTTCTTTCTTTGCTTATTTCTCCTATTCTAGAGAAAGAACCATCTGGAATATAACTGTTATTTTTCCAAGGTAGTTACTGCTGTCTTATTATGATATAATGGAGCTAGTTCTGCTGTAGGAAACAGAAACTTTTTTCCTTCAAGATGTTGACTGCAGCCTGCCTGTATATTTTTGTGTCTTACTGGTAAATTGTCTCTGGAACCAAAGCTGATAAAAGGCTTCCACAGATGATATGAAGACAGAGCGGCAAACTAGTCCTGTGGATGGATTGCTTTGACCCTTGGTGCCAGTGATGAGAGCAGCACTGGCCATTTGTCACATCTAGTGCACCTCTTCAGAAACCTTGCAAAACCCATCTAATCTTAAAAATTTCTGCAGAGACCTCCAGCTTGCCAAACAGCCCCAAGGAAAGATAGTGCATGAAAAAGAGAGTAGTGCCTAAACCGGAAAGTTTCCCATTGCAGGTGTTTTTGAGTGAGGGCATAAAAATATTCTTTTTTTTTTTTTTTTTTAAGAATTAGGAACCTAATTCAGAATAATAAGAAAGATATATGCAACAGATAGAAGATTGATTTATTTATTTTTGTATATAATCAAGCTACTGTTTGAGAACATCTTCATTTTAATTTCTTTTTATATTATGTCACTGGTATCAGAAATTTTATGTTCCACAAATCTTATTTAGACAATAAGGGATGAAAGTATGAAGCAGACACAGACAGAAATACACTAATTCTTAACAATGTCCCATGTCCCATAATCTTACGGAATATTATTTGTTTCTAAGAAGACCAATTACTCTGAAGACCAATTTCCAAACTGTAATACTAACTTAAAAGAACAATTTATGCTTAATGTGAATGCAATAAATACTTTTCTTCCTAGGAATATTATTGCATAATTATATTCATACACATAATTATAAATAATTATTCAAATACATATAAACTTAAGGATAGAATCTAAACATTGCTTTCCTTGCTTCTGCCATCTCATCTTCTCCCCTCTCCACTTCCAGAAAAGGATAAAAGCCAGTATAGAACTGCTAGTAAAGCACTGCCTCATTATATGCAAACCAGCAATGACTTCTGGATGCCCACAGGAAAGAACAAGACATCTAACCTGCACTTCTTTCATGACAGCATATACATGCACTTTCAAGAAAAGTCTATTGTCACCCAAAGAGACTTAGCTAACTCCTCCTTTCCCGTTGTGTAGGAGAATGCTTGGAAATTGGTATTTTCCCCATCCCTTTTCTTATTGTGGGCTCTGCCAACACTAAATGCTTCCACTATCTCTTTGTCACATAGTTTGAACTGGTTGTTTTGCAGGCTTTCAGGCAGCAGCAGGTATTGCTGGTTCTGTATTGCCTGATAACACTGGGAGCTGAATTAGTGTCTAATTTGGGTTCATGTGATGTGCACATATGTCTGTATGAAGAACACAGTAGTTGATCCCAATGCTGAATAACAAAAAGGAAACAATCAAGACAAGAAGCAGGCCTGGACTGTGGCTTCCACAGTCATATAATTGAGGGAAGGAGGAAAAGATTGTCATGTGCTTGCATAAAAGAAAGCTGTAAATGATACAAGTATTGCCAATCTGGAGAATTTAAAAATATATAAATAGCAATTCAGATCAGTGATTATTTTCTTTATTATTATTATTATTTGTTTGCCATTTCCCTTACATTAACTTGCAGAGCTTTTAGAGCAGGTTTGCAAACTTCCTTTGACACTGCAAAGGCTACATGGTTTTTGCTTTGTATAAAACCTAAGATGTTTATGCAGTCACTGGACTCCAGGAACTGCAGCATTAAGAAACATATCAAATAATGCACAATGGCTATAAAATCTTGAAAGGGGAAATGAGCAAATTTTTCTCTCTTTTCATGTCAAGTAGTCCAAATTCTCACAGACATGAAATAAGTAATACACAAATAACACTACACTTCTGACAATAGTTTCATCTTCTTTTCAACTTCCTGGATCAGCAAGCAAAAACTGTTTCAAATTTTGTCCACAACATATTTTACTATCAGCTCCAAAACAGAAAGTGATGCAGAAGAATAAGCAGGGGAACTTTGCTTTTCATAAATCTATGCTATTAAGTATGTCATAACAATGATGTGCTTATTAAGAATTTTTTTTTCTTCTAACTTTAATATCTGTGATTGATTGTGGGTTAAACTAGAAAATAAGAAGATTGCTGTGTTTCTTATGTTACAAATAAAATCAGATCTGAATACTCAGTGTTTGTTTAATCCAGATGTCAATTTTACCACATTTAGGAATTAAAGGAAGAACTTACAGGAAAAAAAAAAGTTTTGCTTTTTTGTTAGGGTCTTATTGAAGTAAACATGCTGGGTTGTGCAGCAAAATATCTGATCTCCCTATTTCGTTCTTTTGCTCAACTTCAGTAGCCAATCAGTAGGCAAACAGTTTCACAGAAACTTGCATTATAAAAGAATCCTTAAAAAGAGAGGTTGCTGCAAGAAACAGATAGCTGTGACCAGGCTCATGATATTTTCTCTTACAGAAAATATCACAGACTTTTCTTTCTGTAACAAGAAAGGAAGAGATGGGCTTTTGAGAAGCGAAGCAGGAAATAGTTACTGTGCACTTTTCTATGGATGGATATTTTCTTTTAATTCTGTACTACTCAATTAGCAGTTGAGTAAATTTGGACAAAAAATTAAAAATAAGGATCGGCTGCCTTCAGGAACAATCTGTGCTCTTACCCATATGGTAGCAGCATGCTCTAAGAGCATAAGAAAACATAAGCATGTTTTCAGATTGGTACAGTCAGGTTAGCACTATGGAAAAGTTCTGTGCTGAGCTACAACCTATTGCATTTCGGTCAGTGATAACAATGTGTTTTTCTTGAGCTCAGCCTCCTCCTGCAAAAGGTTGACTGAGAAGGCTGGAGAGTTTGTGGAGAGTTTAGCAGTGCTCACCTGAAACACCAGACCCTTTCAGAATATCCTACCAGGAAATGCAGCATTTTGGTTTAGATCAGAGGAAGACTATGAATAACCTGCCAAGAATACAAAGCAAGTAGGGAGTAGCTTCCTCAAAGTATCTTGAAAGTATCAAGGTAGAAGCCTTTTCTGAGAACAGGAGTGTCCTAGAAGATTTCATAAGAGTGTGAAGTTTGGAAGCAGAGAGGAAAAATCAGCTCATAATTATTTGAGGGGAATATTTATTTGATGTATTATCAACAATGGAAATTTCTTTATCAGCCTTGGTCCAGAGATGAAGAAAACACAGCTCACTCTTTGAAATGGTCAGAATGATATATTTCTGTCCTGTAAGGGTGACATACCTTGTTCTGGAGCATCTGTAATTCAAGAAGAGAAAAAATGCCTATCCCAAGAAGAGGCAAAATGTCTGTCCAATTGGGAATGATGAGCAGCTTGTGCCTCAGACTTCCATGCAAGTAGGCTGAGCAGTTTTGTGGACTCTTGGGGAAATACTTAAATCATAAATCTTAAAATAGCTGGTAAATTTTGAAAGAGTGGTAAAGAGCTACTGATGTCACTATTGTAAAAAAGGGCAGGCAAACAAAACAACTAATTAAAGTTTGTTACCATTTCAGATAAAGAAAGGAAAAAGGAGATAAAGGAGTCATTTGATAAAGAGTTAAGGAATCATACTGTAGCTGCAACCAGTAACATAATTTTATGGAATACAGGTCGCCTCAAAGAAGACTGACTTACAACTGCTTGGTTTATAAAAGTACCTACAGGCAGGCTTTAATAAGGCATTTGAACACTAAATTCTGAACAAAGTCCTGACTCTAAGGACTTCTGTAAGCACTAATGAAGCTTGTGCACCTAAGAAGGAGTGCATGCTACTTGAGTTTCTTCTCTCTTTTGTATATTCTTTGATGTCTACTAAAATGTGAGGGGTTTTTTTTCAGCCAAATCTTTTAAACAAGCTGTCTTTCTTGGCACCAGGGAGCTTGTCTCCACAAAGCAATAGGAAGTTAATAGTCTTTGAGACTTTTAACCCAGACAAAGTTTAAAATGGTTAAATAATCCAAAATTACATCAGATTGTGAGCACACAGGCAGATGAATGATACAGTGAATGCTGAAGCTTGTTTCCAAAGGGATGCTAAAAAAAATAAAATTAAGAAACCACATTTTGATGATTTTGAAAACAGGTCAAATGGAAGTGCCAAAGGCATACCTGAATGGGATGCAGGATGACAAATGGAATAATTATAGTCATAGACAGCTATAATCTTTATAAACCTGTGATAATTTTTGTCCCCTTAAAGTGATAGATTGTTTTCAAACTGTCAACCTGTCACAAGCGGGGTCCCATAGGGCTGATATTGGGCCCAACATTGTTTAATATCTTCAAAAGTGATATGGATGATAGGATCAAGTGTACCCTGAAAAAATTTGCTAGTGGACACTTTGGAAGAGAAAGTCACCATGCAGGAAGACCTGGAGAGTCTGAAAGAGTGGACTAACACGAACATTATGATGTTCAACAAGGACAAGTGTAAGGTCTTGCACCTGGGAAAACACAGTCCAGGAGTGCAGCACAGACTGGGATCTACCTGTCTGGAGAGCAGCTCTGTGGAAAGGGACCTAGGGGTCCTGCTGGACAGCTCAATATGAGAGAACAGTGTGCTGCAGAGGCAGACAAATTCAACATAATTCTGGGTTGCATCAACAAGGCAGGCAGCAGCAGAGATAAAGAAATCATTATCCCACTTCTTGAGAGGTTGCATCTGGAATACTGTGTTCAGCTTTGGTCCGCTATACAAAAAAGATGTGGACAGGCTGGAGAGGATCCACAGAAGGGTCACAAAGATGATAAAAGGACTGGGAAGATTGTCAGACGAGGAACAGCTGAGAGAAATAAGTTTGTTCAGCCTTGAGAAAAGAAGACTTAGGGGAGAGCTTATCACCATGTTTCAGTTTTTAAACTGTATCTACAAAGAAGATGGAGACTCTTATTTTACAAGTAGTTAGATGGAAAAAATGAGAGGTAGTGGCTACAAGTTATTCCAGAGGACACTACGACTGGACACAAAAGGAAAATTGTTCACAATGAGAACAATCAGCCATTGGGATAATAGCCCCAGGGAAGTGTTGGATTATCCAACATTGGACACTTTTAAGATTCTGCTGACAGGGTGCTGGGCATTCTTGTCTAGACTGTCCTTTTGCCAAGAAAGATTGGATCAGATGATCCTTAAGGTGTCTTCCAACCTGGAGAACAGGAGAATGAAAAGTTTTGATACATATAAAATATGTGCATATTTTTATTGTTTATCTATCTTTTTTTTTTCAGGCCTACGTCATCATTTCACATCATGCTTTTTAACAAGAGCATCTGTGGCATGCTTTGAGCACGTGGCAAAAACTCAGTGTACGTTTCTGTGTACAGTAAAGAGGGGATTAGATCTCTGACTCTCTGGAGGCTCCTGTTTCCCGGTTTAAATCATCTTAATCATCTCTGTAAATTGAAAGAAATACAGGACTTTAATTTACATAAGATTATCAGTTCAAATTTATTCTGGCAGATAGAATTAGCTGCAGTTCAAAGTTTATGCTCTGTTCTGCTAAACTGTCCATGCTGCATGGCATAGAGTACAGCACAGAACAGGGAGTGTTCCTGCCATTTAGGGAACTTCTGTTAATCCAGTGGAGTCAGCAAAATCAACTTGCTGCCTGTTTGTGTGTTTTTTTTGTTGTTGTTGGTTTGTTGTTGTTTTTGTTTTGTTGTTGTTGTTGTTTGTTTGTGTTTGTTTTTTTGTTTGTTTGTTTTGTGTTGTTGTTGTTGTTGTTGCTGTTATTTCAGCTTTAAAGCAGAAGAATCAGGGAGAAGCAGACAGCATTTTCTCCACTGTTTCCTGGATCTCTCCATAATCTGTGGGTTTTTTAAGCAGATGGCTCCTAGATATATTAGCAGACAGTACCGCTCCATAGAATGCACATGTAGACAGACTGTGAAATCAGAGGTTAATGTAGCAGTGCTGGTGGGGTCCAAGATGATTCTTTCACGTGAGTCACTAATGACAGTTGTCTCTGCAACAAACAGACATGCAAGAATGCATTATGCAAGTGCCAGTCACTGGAAAGATGCTTTGCATATAATGAACCCTGTTTTTCAGGCCAGAGGTTTGAAGAAAGGTACTTAGTATTCAAAACAAGACATATTTTAGTGTTATGTTAACTCTATTGACTATGCTGTGCAAAAAAAAAATTAAGAGATCTTAATACTATGCTATATAGTATTGTCCATCACATCAAAAATGTGGAGCAGTGTGCCCAAACTGTAAGCTTCACAATATGAAGAATGTTTTCTCTTCTGACAAGAGTCAGGGAGACAATAATGTTCCTGGATCAAACACTGTGAAAAGTGATATATGAAACAGGATAGGGAATCCCAATCTTTCTCATATTATCCTTGGAGAGTTAGGAAAGAAAAAAAAAAAAGAAAGCAAAAATGAGGGGAGATTTAAAAGAAAATAATATATATTTCACTTATAGATTAACAATGATGGAAGAAATAATTACCCGTAAATGCTTACTTCGTAAATGCTCTTTTTCATAACATCTTTTCATAACCTCTTTTCTGAGTGTCTTCTGAGTGAATAGGTATTGCCAATATCTGCTTGGCTTGTGCTGTCATAGTAGATTAGTAATGTCAATGAACTGGACCAGTTGTTTTTCCCTCTGCTGAAGCATATACTGAATACAAGGATGCAAGACCTGCATTGTGGGGGAATGGGTGGGACATGCTGAAAAAAACTGAATTTTGCTTGACAATCGTGTGTTGGCATTCACCGGCTGTAACTCCAAACTGAGTGAAAAATGCCATGTAGTTTCTCCAAATTATGAGCCTTAGAGAAGGTATCTGAATAGTGGGGAGTCACACGAGGTGCCATAGAGACTCTGCTTTTAAGGGTGGGGAAATTTGTGCAGAGGAAAACTTAGTGACACTTCTGAAGAAGTTTTTAGCAACAGAAAATTTGTCTGGGTTTCTCTTCTGGACAATGTCTACAACTTCTATGCAGTTTAAACATGACAGTTTTTGTTTATTAGCAAAATGTGTCATACTTTTAGCAGCCTGTTCCTAAAAGGAAACCTCAGGGCTAAACTTCCTCAGAATTCCCTTCAACTTTTTTTCCTCCCTTTTCAAAATTGGGAGTCAGGTTTTCTCTCAGTATTTTGATGCTCTGCCCTAGCCACACTTTCATTTGGAATCATCCTCATCCTTGGGTTTTATTCTGTCAGTTTTGGGTAAGTATTTCTTCCATCATTGTTAATCTATTAAGTGAAATATATATTATTTTCTTTTAAATCTCCCCTCATTTTTGCTTTCTTTTTTTTTTTTTTTTTCTTTCCTAACTCTCCAAAGATAATATGAGAAAGATTAGGATTCCCTATCCTGTTTCATATATCACTTTTCACAGTGTTTGATCCAGGAACATTATTGTCTCCCTGACTCTTGTCAGAAAAGAAAATATTCTTCATATTGTGAAGCTTACAGTTTGGGCACACTGCTCCAAATTTTTGATGTGATGGACAATTATCTTAAGTAGAATGTATCTGAAGAAATAAGGATAGTATGGTATCTTGATTAGGAAATTAGATTAAAATATTTCCTAGTCTTTTTCTTTATTGCCAAAGCAATTTTTTTTTCTTTTTTTCTTTTTTTTTTAATAAGTGAAAAATGCCAGTCTTGCTATAAGGATTGACCCACTAAACTCACTCCAAGCATGTCAAGTGTGAAGAGTGTTTCTGGAGCTTAAACAGAGTGTGACCAAGCTAAGCATTTGAGGAAAAAAAAAAAAAAGACTGCTGACAGATCTGTTTTTTTAGTGCCTCCAGTATTCCCAAATGCATACTCTAGAGTCCTTCTGACTGTGTTTGTGTTTGAGCTAAACTGAGTTAGTGTAGCTTTTACTCTGGTATCTCTGACCATAGTGGACATTGGACCAAATTCTTCTCTGTCTTTACAGTCTAGTTGCCAACTACACTGTCAATAGCAGTGTTCTGCTTGTTACAGACACCACTTTAGCCTAGGTTCATCTCTGTGCCATGCCAGTGAAGACAAGTTCTGTAGTACTGATGCTGCATGTTGTCATGTGGTACTCAGCAGGAAATGCAAAGTTGAAATGCTCCAGCATAAATCTAAACCAAACACACACATTGCTAGCCGCCCACTCCCCCAGAGAAACAACCCCCCAACACACAACCCCTAACCTGTACCTGCCCTGTCAAGAATAAAGCCCAAGGGCAAAGAGATCTTATAGTGCTTTTGATGCTGTATAATGGGATGATGGCTGCTAGTCAGTGTGTGGGCAAATGACATCTGTTCTACTAGCCAAAAAGAGGCAAATTATGTCCTTAAAAATAAAGCAAGCATGTAGCCTTATGTATAGGACAAAATAAAACTTTGAACAAATGGGGAGATTTACAAAATACTCACTAATGATCATGATGATAAGTATTCTAACAAAATTCTATCCCTGAATCACAAGCAGCAACACAGCTGGAGGTATTAGGGATTTAAAAAACAAATAATAATTTAAAAACAATTGAAGTTGTTGCTTGAGAAACATGTAACACTTAAAGAAACACTTTTAAACAGAATAACAGAGCAAGCAGAAAATCTCTGCAAGGCCACAGGTAAGTAAGTAACTAAGACACTGTTTTGAAGACTTCATGTTCATGACTAGAGAAATTACCCACCTTTGGTTACTTAGTCCATTTCCAATTTATACTGGACTTGAAGATTGAGCTCAAATAGGTTTGTAGCAATTCTTTTCCAGGATCTACAGCAGCAACCCTGCAGCCTGAGCAAACTTTCTTCTTAGTTGCCTTCAGGCACACACAGCCTGTCCACAGACTTTCTGTATTTACAGCTGTGTGTACAGCACGCAAGAGGAGAGCAGCAAAGGCATATGTAAGGCTATAGATACAGCCTGCCTGAGAAATTATCCATACACTGAATATAGAAAGAATTTTAACTAAAAAAATCCCCAAACATAAACATATAGAGAAAATCAGTGATGTAACTACAACTCCCAGTCTTTTTTATTTAGGGTTATTTTGTTGGTTTTTTTGGTGGTGTTTGGGTTTTTTTTGGTTTTGGTTTCTTTTTTCTTTTTCTTTTTTTTTTTACCAACTGCACTGTCTCCCTTAGTCGTAGATTTTCCCAAAGAAATTTCATATATCTCACCACTTCAAGGGACAGGAAATCAAATGTCCTTCAGCTCATGTGAGATTAAAAGAAAAGAAGCCACTGTGAATCTGTTGTACTGTGAATGTACTGAGAAGCCACTGTGAATCTTACTGTTTAAGATCCTTAAGCATGCATGTATTGGCTCACCAATAAAAGCTGAGTAGTCATCTGTGCAGTCTTCGAGGACACTACTCATGTGACCAAGCAGAAGTACAAAACCTGAAAGTATGTGGTGAAATAGGCCAGAAATAAGATTAAAATTGGGGTTTTAAAAACTTATATATGTAACCAGTTAGACATGTGATAGGTAGCTTGCATATCATGCTCAGTGAGACAGGGTAAGCATTTTTCTAGCAATCAATGAAACAGAAAATGAGAGCTTGTACATGAAGGAAATTCAGTGTAAAGCCACAGATGAAAATCAGCTTTGTTTCACTCCGTAAGTACCTTGTAAACAGTTGCTTTGAGATAAAGGATTTTTTTTATCTTTTTTTTTTTTTTTTTTTTTTTTTTGGTCAGAAAAGGAATCATAAAACCGACATTCCTTGTAGATGAAACATATGCTTATGGTAGAGGTGAGGGTGGTGAAACACTGGAACAGGTTTCCCAGAGAGGTAGTAGATGCCCCATCCCTGGAAACATTCAAGGTTAAGTTGGATGAGGATCTAAGCAACCTGATCTAGTTGAAAATACCTCTGCTTATTGCAGGGGAATTAGACTAGATGACCTTTAAAGGTTCCTTCCAATCCAAGCCATTCAATAATTCTATGATTCTATGATATTATTTTGGGTATTATTAAATCACAAGTAATGAAACCTAAAGAATTATACCTCCGATAATGCTGTAGTTTAATGCTAACATTTTTGTATGTGTAAACAATGTTCTAAGTCCTTTTTTTCCTGAGGTTAAGAAAATAAGTTATTGCTACATTTTGTACTCAAATCATTCCTATGAAGCTACAATTTGTTGTTATGCTTATAGTTTGTTAGTTCTATATGCAAAAGCAAAGGCAGAAGAGGAATTCTACCCTTTAATTACCTTGAACTAGTTGCTCATCACCATGAGTCCTTTGTATATTTTAAATGGGTAACAGTTACAGTGACCTTAAGTGGATCATGGAAAGGACCACCTGCTTTTACCTGCTTTAGAAAATCTACAAATGGACACACAGATAGATAAGTGTGAGAAACAAAATAGCCAGGTGGAAGTTTAATGGACCGTTAAAATAAACCCTTAGGCCCCAAACCCAGCTACGTGAAACAGAGGCAAGCTTCAGTGATTCACAAATGATAAGCACAATACTATTTAACAACCGCATCAAATATACATAAGGTTATTTCTTTCACAGATGCTCCTAACAGACTAGGTTAGTTTCCTACGGGAGACAATAATGATACCAAACAGGAAGGACAGAAAAAGAACTTTGCTCCATTTATTGACATGTTTGTAATTAAAAAGAGTTTTCAGTTCCTGTCCAAGGCTATATAGACCTAGGTGTCCAATAACCAGGGACACCTAAAAAGGTAACCAAAAGGCTCTTCAACTCATGCTCTCTGTTCTTATCTTGGGGTAAAAAAAATGTATTTTACAATGGATCTAGACAGATGAAGTTTACAAATACAAGGAAAAAAAAAAAGATCATGGTCTGATAGTGAACACTACTTTTGGGCAAATAGAAAAGGAAGTCCTTTTGGAGCAATTGACTCAATACAGTATTTCTATTCATATTTCACATTTCTCTTGACACAGTTCTGCGAAGGTTCAGTTTCTCAAGTATGCCTGTTGTGGTTCTCACCCTCAGCTACAGGATACTTGATGTGATACTGTATTTGCTGATTACAAAATCATAGAATAGTTTGAAAGGACCTCAGAGATCATCTACCCCTCTACCATGGGCAGGAATGTGTTTCAGTAAATGAGGTTGATCTAAGATATGTCCAAGACTGCATTGTGGTTGCAGTCCCCTAGGAGTTGTGTTATGTGTGCATTCCCACATAAACTGTGTTTATATTGTGGGAGAAAAACTTATTCCAAATTAAAAGTGAATAAGCTGGTCTATGTTAAAATTGCAGTGAAGAAAAGATGTCTTAGATTTTTATTCTAATTATCTCTAAACCTGAGTTTAAGTTGCTAACTCAAAATAAAGCTCAGGTGTGTCATCTAAACTATTTTAACCAAGTTTATTTGGATGAAGATCACATAGCTTTTCCCTTTTATAAGATGACTCTACTTGAATACCCCTAGACTACACTGTAGGTGTGACAGCTTTTAAATATTTATGAAAATAACACCAGCTGAATTGCTTTGTATTATGATGTGCATAATAGCTTGTACTCATTACCATAAATGCATGCAAAAAAACTCCTTAGGTTAAAAAAAGTTCCCCTTGATGATAAATAGGTTTTGAAAATCTATTCAAAAGCTAGGTTGATCCATTTCAAATAATGAAATTTTAGAAGGGCATTTCATCTACTGTATTTACTTGAAATACTATATAAGGTGAAGAGAAACATTAAATGTAAAGGGTCTTTGAAGAGCTTCACTGAAATCATAAGGACACAATAATATGAGGCACACAGAGCAATGCTACCAAATCATGATATGGTGGGTGAATAGTAGATCATTCTGTTCACATTTCCTTTCTTTAATTGCTTTGTTAGTTTAATCACGTGAATGAAAAAACAGTATTGTGAGTATGCAAGTTCCATAAATCACAACATATTTAAAAGAGGAAATAATACTCACTTTTAGGAAAAATGCAAAGGCTACAGTATCATATCATTGTACATAAAAACTTTCAAAAGCTATGCTATGGAATAGTTTCTAGGGAGAATATTTGAAGGTCTGTGAAGAAGGACAGCTTGACAGTGCACAGTTTTCCTATTTCTTATTTTTAGCATCTCTAAAGTAATTATTTGTTTAATTTTTCTGTAATTGCATGAAAACCTGGTAATATATCTAACGCCCGCAGGATCAAGTGTATTAGAAGATGCAGTTATACTTTCATATTTTGCAATCATTAGATGTTTCTTAGGGCAGATCTTGCATCATCCAATCTGCTTTTTCTTTAATGGGCTCAATAATTTTTCTTTTTCTTCTTTAACACAATGTAGAAAATAGACGTGACTGTTCCTGCACATAGCCTGCCGCTTGGAGTGGCATTGTTCCAGAATGGTTTGCAGACTCCTTCCTATATATCACAGAATTGCAGCATCACAGAAGGGTTGATATTGTAAAAGAACTCTGAAGGTCATCTAGTCCAACTCTCCTGCTCAAGCAGGGTCACCTAGAGCTGGTTACCCAGAACTGTGCCCACGGGGATTTTGAGTTATCTCCAAGGTTGACAGCTCCACATCCTCTATGGGAAACCTGCGATACTGATCAGTCACCCTCACAGTAAAAAAGTGTTTTCTGGTGTTCCTGTATTTTAGGTCATGCCCATTGCCTCTTCTCCTGTCAGTGGCCACCATGGAAAAGTGCTTGTCTCTGTCCTCTTTGCACCCTCCCTTCAGGTATTTATACACATTAATAATATCCCCCCATGAGACTCCTCTTCTCCAGGATGAACAAGCCCAGCCTTTTTTCACAGGAGAGATGCTCTGGTCTCTTAATGCTCTTTGGGGCCCTTCACTGAACTCTCTTCTGTACATCCATGTCTCTCTAGTGCTGTGGAGTCTAGAACAGGGCACAGTACTCCAGGTGTGGCCTCATCAGATCTGAGCAGAGGGAAAGGACCATCTCTCCCTCTGTCCGCTGGCAGAACTTCTCCCAATACATTTCAGGATACCGTTGGCCTTCTTTGCCCCGAGGCTACATCACTGTCTTAATGATCAGCTTGGTGTCCACCAGGACCTCCAGGTCCATTTCTGCCAAGCTGCTTTCCAGCTGAGTGGGCCCCAGTATATACTGGTGCATGAGATGGTGTATGTGATACCTGCATCCTCAGAAAGTGTTCTCATCACTTTCTGGATTAGCATTGCAATCTCTTCCTACTAGGTCATTAGAGAAAGTCCCCTGGGACTCTTGGGCAAAACCAAATAATTACATATAGGTGAACATACATTTATAGGAAACATACATTTATAGTATCTGCTTGGTGGGTAAGTTTGTCTTGGGGACACACTGACCTCAAGAAGCAGCTTGCTGACTGCACGGTCCGTTGCAAATCTCAACAAACAGGTCCATCAGTGACACATATGTCTTGAATGTAAAGGTCCCAAAGTTATAGGCCAAGCATAAAACCCCATACAGTTGACAGAAAATATCCAGTTGACTTTAACCTCTGGATTCAGTGCTGTAGGACACATTTCCCTTGAAAACAGGGCAATTTTTATTAGGTGGTGTAATGAGCAGAGCTGGACACCACGAGGCAGAATTCATCACAGGGCACTGCACAGTGGCACTTGGGACTAAAGGAAGTGGAAGTGCCCCCCAGCTTTTGGTGAGTCTGGTGAGGGGACAAAAGAGTACTTCATTGCTTGTAAATCTGTAAAGCCTAGTTTCAAAAATAAACACAGCTTTCATCACTATGATGGTGGCTGAAAACTCCTACAGATTTTTTTATTTTAATATTAGTAATGCCTTGAATTCCCTAAAATCCTTTGGATGGCCTTTAGGAAATCCTTTAGAAAAATGCATTTGCCCTTTAGCATCACCTGTTACCTTTTCAGTAATCTTGTACTGACCTTTCTCCCATTTAACTGGAATATTTAAACTGCCCAGACTACTGTGTTGATTTGCTAAGCAGGATTAGGGAAAGAAAAATAGCACTTAACCTTGTTTAGAGAAATAAGATATATTTCAGACTAAAGGATAAGACTCAGTCTATAACAGATGTAGTCAGGCTTCTAAAAACTCAGTCTATTGTTAAAAACAATGGCAATCTCTCTTTAAAGAGGACTGTGTTTCTGTGCTTTCAAATGCTGTGTCTACTGGGGACAGGAAGCATTCTCAGGGATTAACTGCTTAAAGTGCTGTAAAAATAGCTGTACCAAATATACAATTAATTTTTAGGCATAAAGACCTATATTTAAACTACTGTATTTTTTATCATTCTTGCAAATAAAACTTGTGAGAAAAAAATGCCTACTTTTACACAAAATCTAAGCATCATTTTAATTTTTGTTTAAAAAAGAAAAGGAGATAATACTTACGAATCCCTTCTAAGTAGAGATATTCTATATTCTGCGATTTTTAATTTTGTTTCTGGGTTATTAAAGAAACAACCTAATTTTCAACTGTAATCTTGACTAATAAGAAAACAGGGTGTTGAACAAGTAAAAGAAAACACAAACAAGGATGACTATATGTGAAAAGTATGAGATGTAGTCTTAGTAACATCACCATCTGACTACACAACTCTCACCTTGTCTCACATGAGGACAAATGTAAAAACTTTCTTTTTAAGAAAAAAAAAACAAAGAAAGAATTCCCAGTTCTCTACGTTTACAAACATACACACACGTGCACACACAAACATACACACACATATACAGGAGCAGCTCTAATATTTAGGGTTGTTCTTAAGGAACCTACTTTTGCATCAGCTCAGAAAAATGTGTTTCCCCTAATCATTTATAAGAACCATAACACTTATCTCTCAAAATTCCTTTTGAGAACACAGTCTGTCTTTCACACCTTCATGCACAGAAACACATGCAGAGTGTTTAAGCAGGAAGAAAGAATGAGACAAAAGAAGAATTAAGTTGCTTTACTAAGCTGAATTTCCAGTTCATCTATTTATAGCAACAGTGGGGCATAAGCTAAATAGCATTATACAGGTTTATGTAAATTGTATGGGATGAAAGCAGAGCACAGGTGACGAGAAAATGAGTATTACATTGAAGGCCACCGGAAATCTGTCTTAATGTTAAGCTTAATGTTGGTCTGACTAAAAGAAAAGCAAACACAGCACAACATAAAGTTGTCTCTTTACTTTTAACAGCCAATAGTTGTTACCTTCAAAGAGGAGGGTATCTCCATCTTAAGGATTTAAACTCAAAATAGATCCAGTAGCATATGTGCTGTTAATTTGACCTAATTAGTTGTTGCTAGCTGCAGGATTTACATGAAGAATCTCATTACATAGATTAGATATAAAATAGAGTGAATCCTGATCCTTGGTGAAGATCAAGTGGAACGGCATTTTAATATCTGTCCTCGGTGCTCTGGTCTTTGCAAGGGGTTGTTACAAGAGGTCAATCTCTAGTAAGTGTCTTCTGCCACTTAGCTTTCTGTAACAAGCTTATCTTTCTATCTGAAACACATCATTAAGATTTTTATTTAAAATTCCACTGTTTTGGAGGATTGTTTCCTTGGGTTTATAAAAAGAGCAAAGGACTGTATCTGTATTCACTTCAGTGATGAAGTGCAAGTACTATCAGGGAGCACACTGGTGTCAGTAGTATGTTATTTCTTGAAACTACTCAGTTCATAGATATCATCAGAAAACACTACAATTAGTATAAAAGAGCAATTTTTTCTTCCAGTGGGAACTGACTACCAATAGATTAATTTTTATTACTGTTGTTTAATTAATTCTGTCTGTGTACTTTTCACTCTTTGACAGGAGGCTCTGCAAATGAAAATGCACAAGCTTTTAGAACCCTTGCTCAAGAGAAACTCTCAAATGAAATCAATGTGGAGTTCTACCTAAATCAGAAGTTCAGAAGGGACCCCAGAGTCTGGCACTTGAAGAAGCTGTTTACAGAACTGCTAATGAGTGCAGTGTTATGGGAAGTCATAGCATAGCCCATTCTGAATATTACCAGGAATGAAAACTTGACATAAGGAAAACATACATGGGATTAAAAAAAACAAAACCAAACCATAACCAAAACCAAAACTATGGTTTATAAACCAAAAAAAAAAAAAACAAACAAACAAACCCACAAAAAAAACCCAAACAAACAAAACCTCCAAACCAAAACATAAAACCATGACAACAAGATTTTTACTAAACTTCTAGTTCATAAACAGCAATAATATCACGTTTTAGCATAACTCATCATGAATATGTGTTCAGTATAACTTAGAGATGAGAAAAATAGGAGGACACTGGATCTGGTGAATATGAATGTATATTTTTTAAAAAGTAATGTATCAGAAATATGGCTAGGAATGAACTGTGGAATTCAGCTATGTTTCCAGGTTTTATTTTTGTTCCTATCTTGGCTTTTCCTTTTCAAAGTATTCAAAGGATTACACTAGGCAAAATGCTTGTCCTTTCACACACTCTGAAATAAAACTACATTTCATTAGGCAAACAAGAACACTATAGGCTCTGAACAGAGGTATGCTCTTACCCTAGAAAACTGCAGTATGAATATAAACAAGAACCTTTCTTGGGAAATAAGCATGGTTATAATATCAGAGCTAATGTAACTGTAGTGAATATCAAAACTTTCCTTGATTTCATGCAACAGGATCAGAGCCATGTAATGTTGTCAAACACTGACAGACCCCTTATGCTACCCATTTGCAGAACTCCTAAAATGAGAATTGAATGCTTGACATGGAAGCAAAAAGAATTAAAAATATTTTCTTTCAAGTGGTCTCAATTTTTCTGAGTATATTTTTACAGATAAGGAATCTTTAGGAATGCTGTGGTCAATCAGATCACCTGTATTACAGAAATAGCTACCATTGAGTTGAAGCAGTACTGATTGATGGAGGAAATGAATGACTTGTCAAAAGGTGGAAGAATTCAGCTGACCTGCTATAAATCCATGCTGGCTGAAGAGTACACTGCTTGCTCACTGGAGAGATTCATTAATACTAATATAGAAGTTCAGTAGGTCACAGAAGTCTCATGCTCTCCTGGAATGCTTAGAATAGAAGATAGAGGTAAAGGATGCAAATGCTCTTAATGTCTGTACTCGCTGCTTAGCGGAGGACTGGAGAAAACCCATCCCCATTCTCTACTAGCAAATTAGACATTTCAACCATATTATTTTTCAGTCAAATCTCCTAATTGCTTCAGCAGCAGTCTTGTCTGACAAGTGACTTGAGGTCAAGACCTTTAATGTAATTTTCTTCTCATCTGATTTTTTTTTCTTCAATAGATTATACAATTAAATGGACTTCTATGGAGAAAGAATTGTGATTAAAATAGTCTGAGTGCAAAAATGTTGTGTGGTCCAAAGGAAACTGAGTGAGCATAAGTGCTTGTTAGAAGTCACAAGCTAAGGCACAGTTTTGTCATTGAGTGATTAGTGTTATAACCGAAATTTATCCTTGAAGGACTTCATCTTTGTTCTGGGTGCCTTAGGTAATTGCTTGTCTCTTAAAACTGGTTCTTATATGAAGAAGCACAAAGGAAAAGTTTAAGCCAAGAAGTTGTTTTGGAGAACAGAGTTGAAGTTAAATAATATTTCCTAACAACTGAACTTGTAGGTGATGTAAGGCTTTCACTTCCTGTTGCTAGGCAACATTTACTTCAGCTATGTAGTAGGAAATTCATTATTTAGCTGAACTGAAACTTGCAGCTAAAGTTGTTTAATAGTGGAAGTTGTATTTATCAGAACGATCTGTTTTATTTGTTCTCCTTCAGAATGCATGCAACATAAATCTAAACTTTAAAATAAAAATTAATTTTAAGTAACAGCTATTATGATGCTCATGAGATCCATTCAAACAGTACTTCAGTAGCCTTACAGAAATCTACTCATTATTTCTAGAAATAAGAATGCAATGGAAGTCCCCACACTCCATGAAATCTGTGTATGTTTTGGAAAATCATACTTTCACATTTTTCAAATCTTGTCTTTTCTCAAAATCTAGGAAAAAAAATAACAACCCTATAAATATATTTCAGACATCCAAGAAAGAAAGACTGTTGATTTTTTATGTTTAAGCCTGTCCATTCCTATCATTTTCTGCGGGACTTTTTCTATTTTGCCCACATCACTGCTTTTCTCTCACTGGACACTTTTCTGTGGTGGTATTAACAATATGTGCCCGCTAGAATGAGTCTGCAGAAATTTCTCAATAGCTTTATGCAGAGTCCTTACTCTTACTGTCAGAGGCGGTGAGAAGAAAAAAAGATTTCTATCCCTGTCTCAGGTTATAGAGCATGGCATTCTGTTACAAGTTGGCAGTACGAAATATGGATAAAAGATGAAGATCTTTCCAGTCCTTACTCAGATAAAAATTAACCCAACACAAAAATTCTATTGATGCCAAACTTTGATTATACCTAATTCTAAAATTGTCTTGATTCTGAAAGCTCTAGTTCTATGAGAAATACTGCTTCCAAAGATGATCTCCATCCAATGCATCAGGAAGTGAGTGTTTGAAACCATTGGAGGTGAGGAGGTACAAAAAGCAGGAGGTACCAAAAACAAGTACTGAGTTCAATAAAGTAAAATAAGATAGACAGTGAAAAAGAAATAATTATTAAATGGATAATCTATATGCATAAAGTAAATAAAAACACATGTTCTGAAACTCTGAGTAGCCCTTTAATTCAAGATTATTCCTAAGGTCAAGTAACAGATAGAGAGACTTCTGTTTAGTATAATCTAGGTCCATACACTGCCCATGAAGAAATCTTTTCCACTTTCACTGATTCAAACAACCAAGTCAGCTGGACTCTTAGGAAAAGACTGAAAAAAACAGGTTTTCCAATGCAAATGGTGACAAATCTGAGCTCTAATCACCTTTTCCTGTCAATATTATATTTATTCCTAGAGTAGTCTCTGGTTACAAATGCAAAGACATTCAGCAGGCTTGGATCTGGCCAAAATCCAGAAATTTGAGGGCATTATATATCAAAACCAACCACATATCTTCCTTAGAAATGAGCCAGAAGCGCACTTCAGGCCACAAAGCATTGTTCATAGCTCACAAAACCCCAACCAGGCTGCTGTCATCTGCAGTAGGTAAATTTGGTCAGAAAATACAGCCCTGTGCCAAGTGCATTCCAGCAGATTTATAGTTAGTTATTTGCTTTAATAAGATGTCTGTTTCAGACAAAAGTTCTGAGGTTCCTTCTTTATATTTGTGACATCAGGTGGTAAAAATTGGCCTTTCCATTATACAGGTGAGGTACTTGCCCTGTGCAGTGAAAAAGTGCATAAAAGATAGAAGACTTTTATTGATCACTGTGTGTCATTACCATATTCTTACAGTGTCTAAGGTAGATGAAGTTTCAACAGTTCACTGCTTCTCTTTGACCTAATAAGAATGGAGATTTGTATGTCTCATACATATGGGTCTTCTCTGCTGTGTGTACTAACCAATGCAACCTGAGGTTCTAAGAAGTGTGAAAATAATCTAAACCACAGGGTGCCTTGTTGGGAATTACTCACCTTCCATTTTACCAGCAGCAAGCTGAGAGCCAGAAGAAAGAAATGGTAACTGCCAGCATGACAACTCTTTCAGAGGATTGTTCCTAGTGCTGGGCAGCTAGGTGCCACCTCTTACGCAGTGTGAGATGTGAAATATTAATTTATCCCTCAGGATATATAAACTCAGAAGAAAGATGAGGACAGGTGAAAATATTACAGTGTGTATTTGTCTAATATATGTATGAGTGAAGTGAATTTATGCACTAAAGTGGACAAGGATATGAATTTTATTAGCTTTCCAAACCCACTATAGATGCTGCAAAACAAAGGAAGACTTTTTTTTAAAGTTCAATTTCATTTCAGCCAAACAATTCCTGTTTCCAGCACTTGAGCCAGTAAATCCAATCTCTTTATTTTCATCCTGAAGGAAGTTACAGAAATCTAAATATTGGCTATTTTTACAGTTCTGAAGTGTTTGAGGATCTAAATCACAGGCTAGGAAACCAGCACAAGTGGCATCACATGAACACAGAGTAATTAACAGTGATTGTCTCAAGTGTGAAATATTCTGAATTTATAACACACAAACTCGAGCAATGCTGATTCATGCCCTTTTCCTAATAAGGTCTGTATAGGTTATAAAGAACAACTGCATACTGAGTCTGGAATGCTAAGACGAATATAAAATACTAAAATAGTAATATAAAAAAATATATTGCTTTAGATAATTTTTTTTAAAGCTATTTTACTATTCAGAAGTGAACTATAACATCATTCACAGATAACAAATCTTAAAGAATCCCTCCCTATATGCTGTTGATTTTATGGCTCTTCAACCCAAATCCACAACCAGAATCTGACAACACTGATGCAAAAATGAGCAACCAGATCTTCAACATCCCTATTCTGCTTTGGTCATGGAAAGTATTCCTGCCTTATCTTTGAAAAGTAAAAAGTTCATAATCTATTAAAGTCTACTATTTTGACTTTTTTTCCAAGTCCTGATTCTTACAAATGCTGGATGCAAAGCCAAAGAAACATGGAGTCCTTCCTCTATTCTTTGGTGAGTTTGGAATCAGTCTCATAATCCCAAAAATACATGAAAAGAATAATGTGTTGTATTATACTTTGGTGGCAACTTGGTAATAGTGGTATGTGGTAGCAGAATTATAGGCAGAAAATATTTTTCAAAGACAACACATGGACTCGCAAGTCAAGTTGATGATGAGGCACCGTGTGCAGTTTTATGTGAGATGGTAATTAACTTCTGTCAGAAGGGTACCCCTCCACAGCCACTGACTGATTTGTGCTCCCAGACAAGCAGAAGTGCACACAGAAACGTGTTCTTGAAGATACTTTCATTCACTACACTTTTTCCAACTGCTTCACCATCTAGAAGGCGAAAGTATTAAAATCAGCATGTTTATTTAGGCAGATAGACTTTATTTCTCAAAGGAAGCAGGCTTCACTGATATTTATAAATTTATATACCTTTTCATATGCTTACATATGAATGTATATTTACGTGTACTGCTATGTCTTTATATGTAGATTCTGTATATTTATATATACTTAAATAGATGTAAAGACGGGAGGACAACAAGCCTGTTGGGTAGCAGCAGCGGCCCAAAGGCTTGTGTAGCTGGAAAGCCCTGGGCCCTCAGTGGGAAGGGGAGCAGGGAGCCGGGCCCAGCGGAGGGCGCAGGCGGTTCCCCGGGGGCTCC
>JANHFX010022927.1:0-53670 GCA_027560015.1 Chloroceryle amazona | reverse complement strand
GGTGCGGCGGCCTCCGGCGGGGAGCGCGGCCCGGCCCCGCTGCGCTCTCGGCGCATCATCCCTCGCCGCCGTTCGGGGAGAGCGCGGGCGGTGCCGGTGCCGGTGCCGCCGCCTTTCCAGGGGGCCGTTCGCCGCTCAAGTTTGACACGTTTTCGCGGCGCCGTCCTCCCCCCCGGCCGCCTTCAGGGCTGCTGAATTATGCATTGTCTGAAGGGCAAATTACCGCCGTGCGGAACGGGGGGCTGCCGAAAGGAGCGGGTGTGCGGTGTGTGTGCGCACAGGCGCGCGCACAGCTCCTGCTGGGAAGCCGCATCGTGAGCTTGTGCCTGGGCGTCTCCGATCGAAATGTTGCGACCCCCGTACGGGAAGTTGCGGGGGAGGGAGGAAAGGTCCCAGGCAGGGCGCGAGGGGAGCCCCTGCCTCCCTGCTGCCGGTGTCTTTCGGGAGGAGCGGGGCAGGAGGCTTTGCTCACATCCTGCTGGGCATCTCCTCCTCTGGGCTGCAGTTCAACAACGTGATTGAAAATATGTATGTATTTTGGGACTAGTTGGGAAGATCAGCGGCCCATGCTTACTCCCAAAAGAAGGTGGTTGGGAACAGAAACCCCAGAGGGAGAAACGGTAAAAGTAACTGGAAGAGAATTGAAGTGATGGTGCTTTTGATCAGTAAACAGGAGCAGATGTGCTGTCGCCAGGGCATAGTGGGGGCCAAGGTGCCTTGTCTAGACCCTGGGATGTGAACTGTGGAGTGGATGGCACAGAAGGTGCCTCTTGCACTCTCTGCTGGCCATTTTCCACCCTAAAATGGTGAGAGGCTTTTCCTGCACAACCGTGCAGCAGAATAAATGGACTAATAAGAGCAAAACCAGGGCACGGCTATAATCCCCAAGAACGGCCTCTGCGGCATGCCTGGCTATTGCTAGGTGTAATGAAGTGGCCACTGGATGGAATCAAGAAACACAGTGTTAGATGAAATAGTGCCTCTGGAGCCCATGCATCAAGGAGCCCGTGTACTGTGGTCTGCACCTATTCTTCACCTTTTGGAGCGGTGGGTCCCAGAAGTTGCCCTTTCTGCTAGGGAATAGTGGAGCTGAGCTTTAGCAGCCTGGAGGGAGCAGCAGTGGGGCTTGCTGATAAACAAAGCCAGCCACGTTACACTGATGTACCACCATCCATCCTTACTAAAACATTCTGTGCCTATGGTGTTAAATGTGTGTCAAGGTGGATTCTACCTACAACCCTCTGAATAGTTCTAGGTGTGCCTTGTAAATTAACTATAACATTTATCCTTTGACTAGATTAACAGAAATACCAGTAGTCTGCTCCTTAGCAATCAATTATTCCAACTAAATAGATGTTATTTATTAAAGTATTGATTAGGAACCCAATCCTGTAGTCTTTAAGCAAGTGCTTTGCTGATGAGTGGAATATTTGATTGAGAGTTTTAAGATCAGACTTTATGGAATTCTATTGTCATAGGAAAAAGAAGTGCAGGTGATACAGTTTTTGAGGGGGAGATGCATTCGTGCCACTTGGAGTTCAAAGGAAGAATGACACACGTTCCTTATGTGAAAACTGCAATCACTGCTTTACTCAAGCACCTTCTGTCATATTCTTTGATGCAGGGTGCTTTAACAGCAAAAATAAATAAGTCTAACTGGGGAAAGTGTATTGAGTTACATACTATAAATGTAAAACATTCCTCAATGTCTGTTGCTATGGCAGGTGACCAGGGAGAATACTGTCATCCAAGGGCCAACTCCTCTTCACATGGCATAAGGAAACTTTCCTGTTACATCTGTGGTGGCCGCTTTTCTGAGCAGGGTAAGCAGATGTGGCTCTGTGTTCTTTATTCAGGTTGTGTTATGAAAAATGCTTTAAATGAATGACCTGGCATTGGGCTCAGTTACAGCGAGTTCTCTGCCACTCCCTGCAGGACTCCTAATTATGTTTTGCTTCAATTTTGTCTCCATTACTTAAAAAAGATTCTTAGAAATTTGAAAAATAAGGTCTCTTAACACAATGATTTCTGGCATTTATTTTTGTGTTTGGGAGGATTAATTCCTACACACCCCCCACCTCTGTCTCCAGTGGAACAGAAGGCAACGTGAATCCCTTTTGTTTACTTCTTTGTTTCTGCTCCTGACTGCTTAATAACATGAGCAGATCTGTGTATGGCTCTGGCTGTAGTCTGTTACTAGTTAGTGGCTAATACAAAGTTAGGAGGAAGAGCAACAATCAAAAAGCCTTGCTTTTGAGATGGTAGAATAAAATAAGAGGACAGAAGGGGAAAAAAATATAGGAAAATAATATACTTGGCAAATGCATATGCTATAATAAAAGATTTTCATTTGGGTATTTATACGAAATGAGTTTTCTAATTATTCTGAGATTAAAGCATGTTAAAGCAAGTGCAATATTTACTGAAGGGAATCCTTTGTATTATTAGTTCTACAGACTCGTACACTCAGTGTAAAGAAACATCCCAGCATATAAGATAGTATGGCTGTTGTGATCTAGTGATCCTAGTACTGCGCTTACAATCAGGATTGCTGGGTACCGCACATTAAAAAATACTGCTTAGACTCTTGTCTGTATTCTCACCTGCTTTAAAACTGGAGGGGATTGTTTGCCTCTGTATAGTCGTAAGCAAATGCAATTTATGGTTTTGGATGTTTGCTGAGGAAGGCTGGAAAACATTCTGGAGAAAGTGAAATTAATTGTAACATTGGTTTTGGTGCTTAGACAGATGTAAAATATTTCTGGTGGAAAATAGTGAATAATAGGAAATTGCTTATCTTGGTGATTTGGAGCCTGGTATTTATAGCAATACTATTTGAATGCTTTATTAAAAAAAAATCATTTTCCCCATTATATCAACTATTTGAAAAAAAAAGTCAATTTTTAAAAATTATATTATAGGAAAGTTCGTCTTATATTGAGTTTTTATTCATCTCTCAGAAAACAGCACAGTGAAAAATGAAGAGAACATATGGTGTCTTCTATCAGTCAGTCATCATTACTGCTTCTTCACACTATGTCATCACCCCACAAATAGCAAATGAGTGTGAATTTCTCCCCGCTGAAAGAGAAAAGAGAAAACTGGTTAGTGCAGCCCTGTAAAAAAAAAAAATATATATATATATATAAAACCCCATAAATACTACAATAGCACTGACTGGAAGATTATATAAAATATTAAAGACAATAAGAATGTAGAGGGAAAATCCCTAAACTGTCAAACAATAGTATCAAACCTGCAAATGTTGAGCTGAAGAAGAACTCATGAATTTCTCTTGATTTGATAACCAAGCTTGAAATATTGATGGGACACAGTCTCTCTTGCCCATTCTTTATGAATGATCCTGTGCTATTTGAGGTGCTCAAACAGACAGTACTCAAATAAGAACTGCAAGGAATGTAATGTGATAGTTTGTCTCTGGGGCATCCATAAAACCCTGAATTTCCTTTTTAAGCAGACATCTAGGAAAAATATAATTTTATTTAATTCCCCAATGTTCCTATTACACTTCTAGTGTAAAGGTTGCAATTCAAATCCTTAGCTGCAAAGCCTCTCTGCCATTCTTAAAGTCTCTCACAAAGAAATATATGACAAAGCAGCCCTGGAAATAGCTGCCATAGGAACTTAATAAGCCCCAACACTGGAAACATCCATCCCAGCTTTGGAAGGGAAATTTCAAAATCAACTTCCTATAGAAGCAGAAAAAACAGTTGATGTGCATATGTGGGGGGTGTGTGTACAGATATTTATTTGCACCTCATGGATTTCCTGAGATTGGGTAAATTCTCAGGATGAAAAACCTGTGTTCATTTTTTCCTTCCACCTTCTTCCTCTTTCTCATAGTGTTGTTGAAACACTGCAGAGACCCAAAGGTAGATCCTGTGAATAAAGCTTCTGGAGTTATACATCTAGAATAGTGCAACAAAGCAGCCAATGAAGGGCCTTACAGGAAAGTATAAAGCAAATCTAGGCCAGATTGTCTCCCAGATCTCTAATCCTTCATTCCCCTTGGATCCTTCCCCTGAAAAGCAGCTCATAATGGGATGCTAATGCACCTAGAATTGAGCCGCGTGCATAAATGACAAGGGGAAGCAAACTCATTTGCAAGTTCCTTTCGTTTTGAAGCCCAGCTGAGGTGCATACAGGATGGCTGGTAAAACTATGGTTCAAACAACTACCTGGAACTATGTAGTCACTTGGACTAGAATTAAATTTCTTCTGTGACCAGTCCCAGGGTCTGATATTATTGTACAGACGTTGCTTTAGAGAAGCCATGCCTGAGTGTGTAAATAGGGCTTTTCTCTAAAGATAATTTTCTAAAAATTGCTGACACAGCAGACAGCATGTGAGGGTGAGCTTGGCAGGTTGAGGAACAGGAGAGTGTCTGTTATGGTCATGGAAGGGGAAGAACACAATGGTAGGCAGTACAAGGGATAGAACAAAGCAGAATAAAAGTGGATTTTCTGGGAGTTAACAAAAAAAAAATAGGAAAACATGAAATAATTCTGTGCACTTTTCCCCTGGAGCAATGCTTCTGCATGGGTGGTATCAGGAAGGTAGGAGTGGTAAGGTTTGTATGGAGAGGTTGAAGATCATCGGTGGGACTCAGCATTGGGTATACAAACCATTATTTGGGAACAAAATAAAAATATCTGGAAAAACTATAGAAGCCTTAAAAGAGTTGGAAGAGATGTATTAGATGGATCATATGGTTCATCCTTTGGTAGCAGCAAATTGTTCCCTGGATACAGAGGACGTCAGTTATTTCATAAAATATAGCCAAAAGGTCCAGAAGGAACAATATGATTTAGACAGGGAAGGCCAAGAAGCATTTGATTTAGTCTAAGTGAGAACAGCCAGACCTACTAAACTCAGAATCCAAAAATTTACTTCAAAACTACTCTTTGGAAACTCCACCAATAACCTGGAATAACCAAGATCTGTAGCTTTTGTCCTTGTTACACTGTGTAGGTGCTGGAAGGGATTCTTTCAGTAGGACAAAGATGTATGTTTAGAGACACCCCACAACAGCATATAAGGGTGAAAAGGTCTGGAGTATTTTTCTTCTGTTTTGTCTATCCTGGAAGAGCCTGAAAGGCTTGCTTCTGTTGGGTAATGTTGCTCTCTAAGACATAATTTGTTGCGAGTGAAATGATGCACAGTTCTAATTCAATGTCTCCAGTAGATGTATTCTAATCCCATCCATTTCTGGCATTTGGGGCTTGGAGCTCTTTAGGAATGACTTTTCTGTCCTGGATGGATTTTCTTTGTGTAAAACTTAGAGACAGAACTTGTATTCGCCTTGTATGCAGCTCTTTATTATTCATGTTTGGGCAAGAAATGGGATCCTGATCAATCGGTGTAGTGATGGACTTCGCTGTGCAATAGTTGGGATGACCCTGAGCCTGTTTTTCCAAGTGGATGAGTGGAATGAATCATTCTAGAAAGATGAATTGGAGAAAAATATGCTTAATGCTGGCTAGCAAAAGTGATCTTAAAGGGACCGTTCCATCACTGAAGAAATATGTCACAGCTCTTTCATAGGTGACATAAACAAGTTCCTTTTTAGGCTGCCAGGAACAGGGGCAGATCATCTCACACTTGCATTCATTCTTGATTTTATGGGTTTTGTAAGTTGGTGGCATGACTCAGCAGAGAGGGAGCACAGGCATGTAAGCCTGTTCCTGAAGAACCATTCTGAGGACCTAAAGCAAAACAACTGCAAAGTGTAAGAAATAATGGTTTTCCTACCCTCAGGTTAGGCCTGACGCCTGCTCCCTTATCAAGGACCTTGTCTCTCTTCAGCCTCTCTTGCCTTCCACTCCTTTACCCTGGCGAGCGTGCCTCTGCACCATCCATCCCACACACCTCCTGTGGAAACAAAGCTGCCTTTGACCAGATCTTCTTCCCACCTCTTCTCATTTTCTTTGCTGCTGCTGTCTTTTCCCTCTCATGTTACTATTACCAGTTCAATTTAATGTTTTTTAACATACATTGTGAAGAATTGTTTTTGCCTGTGGTTCACCGAGTGGGGGGAGCCTGTGAACGAAGCCAATATTTCTTGTTCTTCTGTCTCCCATTCTTTGGCATATGTCATGCTGTTTTCAGAAAACAATTTAAAATAAGTACAAGTATTGCAGTCAACTGGGATTTTGCCTAGTCTGCTTGCTTTCTTGAATATCCCTCCTATGAAATAGGAATGCCTTGCTCTGGAACTGCTGAATGTTACATGGTTTCATTATGTGATACTGTTCCTTGTTTCTCCTTTACTTTCACTGGCTGAAATACTTAGAGGAGAAAAACAGGGTAAAGGGGAAGCCAGAGATTTAGGTCTGTCTTTGCATAACCTCATTGGTTGGTTTTTGTTTGCAAACCCAAGGGTGCTTGAGATTCAGGTCACTTCTCTCAATCCCCCTGCAGTGGTAGGCGTGTGTGTGAATGCATCAGAGGAGAGATAAATGACTCACATTATGATCCATCTTTATTTCAGATAGTACTCAGCAAAAGCGAGAGGGTGGCTTTTGTGTCGCAAAACCCTGTTGATTTAATTTTTATTTCACACAGCTGGGTGTGGTTTGGGTAGAGGTGCTGTATATCTTAGCACACAGAGTAGGGGCCGCACAGACCTGTGATTTTTAGTTTGGCCAACTTCTCTAAGGAGAGCTAGCAAATCGCTTAGAAAAGAGATAAGTAAACTGGTTTTGACCTGTAGATTTTTCCTTGATTCTTCCCTCTCAATTGTCATTTCTGAACAGGCTTTTTCATCTTGTCTCATTGGAGGTAACAGAATCTGAAGGGTAAGAGCGCAAAAATCCTGGCTATTGACACAGGATGCAAACTAGCCCTTAATTCCTTTGTAAACTGGGGACTATGGAATACTGCGGCAGATGTCTTGTCAACTGGGAAAAGTCTGCTGTTGTACTTTTAAAATCAGCTGCTACTTAGGTGCACTGGTTTTCTTTAAAGCTAAAGCAGTTATGCTTCCAGTCTTCCCTGAACTGAATCGCAAAAGCATCTCCAAGGTCACTTCCTGGAATACCTTTGTATTTTCATCACTTCGGGCCATCTGGACTACATGAGCAAGGTGGTATCAGTGAACTCCTTTGTGAACAACTGTCCTTATGACAAAGGGAAAAAATGCCTTTCAATGTTGTGAAAAGGGGAGGCAAAAGCTCAGGGTGGAATCAGGATTTCAGCTTTATTTTGAACCAAGCAATGTAACCTTTCAAATTCACAAAGCATTGTCAGTTCTTATAATCCTTTATTAGTCTGCTTGGGTTTGATTTCAATTTGTATTTTTACTACCTAGGGAAAAAGATTTTGGCATCTTTTACTCTGAATGCTGTCAACTGTCATTGTAGGAATAAGGCAAGTAAGAATTACTTGCGTGAGCAAGATTTAATTGACTGGGCACTTAGGGAGAAGAAAAAAGAGGGAGAAAAAAAAAAAAAAAGGAGGAAAAAGAAAAAGGAATATCTCTAGCTTGATTCAAGTATTCTGTCCATTCTGGAAATAAAGGAAGAGAGAACACAAGCTGTTGCATTTGTGTGATTGCATTAAAATAGCAGCTTGTGTTTACATTTTAAGTTTGCATTACGAGGCTGTTGGCTGCATAGCTAGAAGCACAGATATAGGATGTGGTGAGTAGCTGTTTGTGGGCCATGTTATGGTGCCCCAAACAGCCAACACACAGACAGGTCCCCTTTTGATGGGGACAAAGGCTTATGGCACTGGGGATTTCATTTTGTCTTTGTAAGTGCCAGAAAAGGAGAATATGTAGAAATAAGAGACGCAAATGATGCTTGCTGTCTCTCAAACTTATTTTCCTTGTACAGTGAAAGTGGTCAGCATCTCCGTGCTACTGTTAATTTAACACTGCACTGAAATTCTTTATATCATCTAGGGCCAGGCTCTGCCCTCACATTCATTTTGGATGTTTTATTAGTGTATCAAATATGTCATTAGGCTTCAAGTATGACTTGGTAAAGCGCGAAGCGGTGTTTCATAGTGTGGCAGACCTGAAGCAACAATTGCAATATAAATGCTCTCACCCTTCCAATTCATTCACACTGGTTCCTAACACAGGTGATTCCCCGGATGTTTTCCTCAAATACTGATGACAGAACCACAGCCATATGCTGGAGATGCCAACGGCTTTTTTTAATAATTCCTATTCCAGTTATGAAGCTGTTCTTGGAGTTGAAGGAGATCCCCTCCTTCCCCTCCCCTGTCCCCAGATTTTTGGAGAGATGAATGAAGACCTGGTTCTAGGTTTTCCCTTTGCAAATTGAGCTGTTTTCTAATCAACAAAACACTAGGTTATTTGCCCTTCTGTACTTTAAAAAGCAGTAATAGAGATCACCGATAGGAAGGCAGTGATAATATGTCAACACTGTTTTGTTAAGCATGCCAGCTTGCATTGTAACCTTGCTGTGCTGCTGTCAGAATACAGTAAACTTTTTGTTTGATCCCGCAGGGTCCTGGACATTTATTTCATTATAGAGTGTATTATCTCCTAATGAAAACTAGGTAATAGACACACCAAGAGCTAGCAAACAGGAGATTTTGTGTCAAAAGAGAATTCAATTTTAATTAATCTTTTCAGAGTAATTCAATTGAGTCTTCAGGAAGAACCTGTTTCAGCTTTTCCCCACAGTTTCCCACACCGATTCTGCATATTTTAAATCTGTAATTCAGTAGTCTGAGAGTACATCTAAATAGAAAGCAAGAGATACATGTTAGACTGCATCTTGGGAGATCTGCTTCTATACAGGGATTGGATCTTTTCCTGTTAACAGGACTACTGCATTTTGGTGGCAGCAGGAAGATCTTAATGTTTTTTCCTGTTTCATTGTCCCTCCTTCCCTCTTGCAGTGTGTGTACAGGTATATGTGTATCTATGTGTATGCATGTGTATAAATAGTCTGTAGGTTTTAATTGGTAAGAAGACTTAGAGAAAGGTGTCTTTCACATTTAAATTGTTACTTCCTCTGCATCCATTTAGCAGTACAAGAAAGAGTTATGTGTCAGCATGTATGGGTGTGGTATCAGTGTGTTTGGTTGCTATCTGCAACCTCCCAAGCCTGATGTAATAATTCATGCATGGGTGACAGCCAGTTTAGAAATGATTCTCTATAGAATGGAAAGAAAATACACAGAATGTATAAACTTGTGGTATTATCCCCTTCTAGCTAGTTCTCCTCTACCCTCTGAACAACTATGTTCTACATTTTTATTCTGATCATCTTTAGGGATGAAAAAAATGATCTCTTGATATCACTCTAATTTTTCTGACATGGCTTTGAATTAAAGCACTTTCATTTTGCAGATGATGTATTGATAATGATGGGAATGCATGTCACCCTGATGTGCTCTGCCTACCCCCATCCTCCAGCTGGGAGGGTCTGTCCTAAAAGGATCTGGGTAGAAAGTAGGTTAGGATTCACTTGATTTATGTTTAAAAAAAACCCAACAAAACAAACAAACGAAAACAACAAAAAACCAAACACTAAAAAATCATGTAATCTCAGGGTAGCAGTTATTTCCTGACACCACTTTATGCAGAAGTATCTAAGGGTTTACCATGAAAGCAAGGGACAGGTTGGCCAAGTGTGTGCAGGAAGGCAGAGTCTGTCTGCGGGGCGATGCGTGGTTCTGAGCAGAAAGCCGAGAGCAGAACATTCTCCCTCTCCCCCTCTCATGCTGCATCCTGTAATAGAAAATAAATTAACATATTCATTTTAATCTTAGGCAAGGAAGAGTGACATATACTGCTTATCTGGCAATACAGGGTGTCTGTATCATCTTTGGAAGAATAGGGAACACGCAGGCGAATAGAGACACCTCTGCAGAGCCAGAGCCTGATGAAAGGTGTGCGGTACAGCTATTGAAGTGAGAGGAGCTGAGTTAAATGCCCAATTTATTTTCCATTTAATTCTCTCCTTAGCTTTATTTAAAATTGTTTTGATAATGGGAGGCTTCTGGATTTGGGAATTTAGCACAGGGAGGGGAAGAACACTAAGGTAATGTATTGCTGTTTCTGTGGGTGTGTATAGTATCGCTGTTGTACAGTACAACTGTATTCAGATGCACTGCTTCCCCTCACCGCAGTAGGTGATACATCTGGCTGGAAAGCTTCAGTGGGATGGGGCAGGGAGAAAAAAGAGAAGCTAAGAGTTGAAGAGAGAGAAGAGAAAAATGGATTAGTAGAAAAAATGGGAAAAAAATAGCAAAGGGGATGAGTGTGGTGAGCAAGAATGAAGGAATAACGTGTATATTAGAGAAAGGAAGGGAAGACATGAAGTGGCTTGAGGATGCCAGGAAATTTCACCCTTTGAAAAAAACGAGACTTTCTGGGAACCAGAATGAGACATGGTGCTAGAGCATTGTCTCATGGACTGAGCAAGGGCAGGAGTGAGGAGGAAAGCCTAAAAGGGAATTGAAGGGGAAAAAGAGTGTTTTTAAAAGTAGGTGCAGCTGGTAAGAAGAGGGAGGCCATGCTGCTTTTATTTTTTATTTTTTTTTCTGCTGGGGTGCCAAGATGCTGGTTGTCCTTTTGCCAAGGGTTGTGACAGATACAAAAGTGAGGCTGGTTCTGCCATGGGAACTCCCCATTTTCCAAGAAATACATTAAAACAACTTGACTATTTTGTACTTATAGGCTATTTATTTGACATGCTGTAGAAACTTGCTTTTCATTAAGTGAAGAGAAAAAGGGAATCTGAGCTAATAGCCTAATTTATAAAAGAAAGCGTCTTTTCCTCAGCATGCTTAATGAAGGAGTTGAGCTAAAGCAGTGAAGGCAGCTGAAGACAGTCCCACATGTCTGGCACAGGACAGCAGTGGCCATGGGGCCAGCACATAATTAAACTCAGCAGCTATTGGCATTTATTTTAGGGTACTAGTAGCATTTATTTTGGGGTACTTTTGAAACCTCTGTGTTCAAGGCATGTGCCTGCAGAAGCAGAGGCTGCTCAGGCTCCTGATGGCTGCTCAGGCTCCTGATGGCTGCTGGCACTGAGATGTCAAAACACTGCTAGCAGTCCTCCCAGCAGCAATGGATTTTGGGAAGACTCTTCCAACAGCCTCTGCATGGGCAAGATGATATTAAACTAACATGTAATACAGCATAAAACTAATGGTTGATCTTTTCACCAGCTGATGTTAGTGTCTGTAATTTGATTTATTGAGGTCTCAGACTTCCTCACCTAGGACTCCTCGTAGCCCAGGTGAAGCAGGCTGCCCTGTCTATGCTAACAATGAGTGTTACCCCATAAACCCTCACCTTCCCTCTTCAGATCCGTATTGCCATGCAGCATGGTAAACTTACCCAGAAGGAGGTACTGGATGAGCAGAGCTCATCTCAGTATTGAGAAGAACAGGAGTCATCACCTTTGTCCACACAAAGAGCTGTGTCTATCTGAAAAAAAAACAGATCAACGAGGGTGAAGATTCTGTGTTCAGTTGCTTTAATTCCTATGGGAATACTGGGACTGAGAAAAACTGGAGTAAAAATACAAAAACTTAGAAATGTCCGTGGATGATTCTTGAGAAATGTGTTTAGGAAATTAAGTAAATATAAGGAACCCAAAGGAAGAACCCAGCAGTGTTCAGAGCTCTCTATGACAGGCTGCAAATAGGAGCCCTCTTTTTCTTGAATTAAAGTGAAGGAGAAATATTAGGAAAATCTGTTTGGATTTTATGCCATTGTATGGTATGCTGGGAATCTCATCTGCTACCTGTTAAGGAGCAAGGCTTAGTTACAGCATTCTGTTTACTGCCACCCTTTTTTAATTTGAGCATGTGAAATTTAAAGTCATTTGAAGAACTAGCAGTGCGAAACAAACTGTCTGAAGTGCACGAGGTTATTTCCTTAGAATTTGGGCTGAAATTATGTGCAGAAAGGGGCTTGCTTAATTTACGCCAGGCAATCTTCGACTTTTCACAGTTCCTTTGAGCCCAGCTTCGTATAATGTTGTCTTGGGAAGGTCCTCCTAAGGAGGTCAGGGGCCAAATCCACTTCTGTATACCGTGGAGACAGTGGGGTGGCACCAGTACTGTGTTTAGTCCTATATGTGAAGAAACCTATTTCTGAAGATTCCATTTTTACTGAGCGGGGCTGCAATGAAGAACTGCATCTGACTTTTCATTTCTGCAGAATAAATTGTGAAGAGGTTTCCCCTCTCACCCATCCCAATCTCACAAGCGTTTGGCTTAAAATTAGCTCTGTCTCACTTGACAGATTGCTGGTTCAGAGCCATTGTCTCTGCTGGGGAGAGAGACCGGTGGTCTTTGAAAAACCTTTCTCTGAGTGCGTGCAGCCTGGCACAGAGCTGAGAAGTACATGCCCCGGGATCTTCCCCCTCTCTGCCACGGACTTTACCTGCAGTGTCACGCCTATTTTAAACAACTCTGGGTTGTTTTCTTGTGTTTCTTGTCAGTGTGAACTACCAGCCTTGTACCTTGGGTTGCCTGCCCAAGCTTTGAAATGTGACAATTAAACCAAATTCCTGATTTGTGCAAAATACCCTGGACCCTCCATCTGATGCAGGGTTTAGTGACGCATGGCTGTCCCAGGTGGACTTTCCAAGAGGATGAGCAATCTCCTAATGCATTTACTATCCAGCATCCTGCTCTGCAGCTGTGCTGGTCCTACAGCCGAGAGGCGTCAATGTCAACGGTAGAGGAAATGTGTCATGTGCAATCATCCAGACTGCCTCTAGTAAATGCAATGGTAGGATCAAAGGTCTAAAGCTTCAGTAAATGGAACAAAACATCAGATAAAAGATCTCAGATAAAATGTTCCCGCTTGGAGCTCATGGATAGGCTTATCCTTGTCCCAGCTTCAGCATTAACTTTTTGCTTGCTCCCTTTATTTCCTCTTTCTTCATCTGGCTTTGCTGTGGGTCTTCAGTAACAGTAACATTCTTTACGCTTTGTGGGTGTGAAGCAAATAACTAAAATCCTTGTGTCTGTAATTTGCCTTGTATTGACAAAGCCTGATCGCTTCCCTGCTGAAGGCGCAGCTGGCAGAGATGGGGCTCTTAGCCAGTAACATAGAGCTACTCATTTTGGTGAACTTTGAGTAAACTCTGCTGAAAGTTGCTTTTATTCTGGCGTCTCTGAACCCAGACCTCCCAGCAGCCCCAAGGGTGCCATTTCACCATGGCACTGTAAGTTCCTCAGGGCATGGGCTGTCTCATCCCATGGAGCTGTGAAGTGTCCTGCCCAATGGCCCCAACCCTACGTGTGTCTCTAGGAGCTGTTGCAGCAGATGTACTTCATAACTGCAGTAAGTGACGTGATAATGATGTTCAGGCAATAGTACTATTGAAAGCTATTCCTATGCTAACTTCCTCAGCCATTTTTCTGTAAAGCTGTTTCAAAAATGTCAGCAGGAAATAGGAAAAGTGGTTTTATTTTTAATATTTTTTTATTTTTGATAGTTTTCAGAATGACAAAAAATATTTTTACTCGAGCTGTCAAGGAAAAAGGTATTGTGTTGATGCAGAGGTCAAGCTTAAGACATCTCATGTGGAGCAGGAGCTGAAAGAGCAGTTTCTCACACACAAATGCCTGCTGGGGCTCTTGCCTCCACCAGCTCTCTGCTCCAGCCAGGTTTTGTTCAGGAGCTGGGGCTGCCAAACAAGAAGGCTGGAACTTTGGGAGGCACCTGGAAGAGACAAGAGGAATCTGGACAAAGCAGCACTTCATCAGTGGCTGGTCTGTAGTGCCTGGGAGTAGAAGGGTGGGTATTTCTCCCTTCATGTCTCTGTACGAGGGTGAGCAGGGTAGAACCATCAAAAGCTGTGGCTTTGCCAATGAGCAGCATGTTCTACTGTTGCCGCCCCAGCCAACAAATGTGGAATAATATTCAGCTAAGGCTAGACCACCAGAGATCTATTCTGTTGATGGAACAGGGAGAGCCCCAACTTCTTGTCATAAAAGCAAAAGGAAAGAAAGTGGTGTGAGATCAGATACTTGCACAATCTTGTATTTTGGAAAGTCCAAAGGGACAGTACAGCTGCCAAGAAAAAAGGTTTAATCTGGTTCTGTATCGTTCTTCTAAGCAAGCAGGTACTGTGTACAGAAGCCTGCTTCAGAGCACACTTTAAATGGAAACGTCATCGCTAATACTCAGTAATTGTTCTGTCTTGGCCCTGTAATATACTGCATTCGTAGCCAGGCACAGCAAAACACAGTCCTGATTTAATGCAGCCTCACATGTTACGGATGGGGCAGGGAGGCACGAAGAGCCATGGTGCAGTGCCCCGTGAGCCAGCCAGAGTGGGGATGTGTCCCCAGGGTTCCCCGTGCCACCCGTGGCCACGCATAGACTCCTCACCCCGCCTGCAGTCTCGTGTGCGATGGCTTCTGTTTGAATCAGGTGGTGTTGTCTGTCTGACAAGAAATAACTGAAGCAAGTACACCTGCTGTGTTAACAACTCATTTTGAGTTCTAGAGAGAACATGCAGCTTTTTGGGCTGATACAGCATGTGGTGGAGAGAGGAGAGCAACACGCTGCAATATGGCTGTAGCGCTGTTAACAATGTGGTTTGACTGGGATCTGAGAGGCTTATTAAAAGCTACGGTGCTTTGTGTTTTGTCTACCCATATCTATATTTTACTAAAAATGTGACGTGAAATGTAGATTAGGATACTTCAAAACCACCTGGTTCCAGGAGCAATGACTTAGATGTGAGTGCCTGAATTTCATCATGCTTGAGGATATCTTCCTGAGCAAAGACAGGCTGCCCAGCCACTGAAGGAAGTCAAACACAAGTTAAAAATAATTTCTTTGTTCAGCTGCTGCCAAATGATTGATACTTAACAAGGTATGTGTCTAAACAAACATTTTCAATTTTTTTTTAGCCATATTTTACAGCTCTTGCTTTTGAGACTGGTTGTAGTCTGAAGGACAGGCATGCCAAAATTCCTTGGTAAAAATCATAAAAAAATTGGGGGTTTGAAATAATTCAGTGAATGTCTGCCCATCCCCTCCTTCATCTCCCCCATCCTGCTCCGTTGCCTCACCTGCACCCTTACCTGTCATTGCCCTTCCCAGTCAGAGGGAAGCAGCAGCTCTGAGAAGGACAAGACATGCCTTCCTTCGTGCCTGCAGGCTGTCCATTAGTGCTCTGTTTAGGAACAGGTAAATGAAGAGCCTGATGGGGAAGGATGAATACCCCACAACAGTCGGCAGTACCCTATAAATGGCATGCCTTAGATGAAAGTAGCTGCAGCATGTCCAAAGAGATGCAATGGCCATATCCTGCTTGGGTGGGACTCAGCAAGCCAAGATTAACTTCATGGAAGTTAGCAGATGCTCCATGTTAGATGGAGCATGAGAGATGGAATTGGGTTTTCTGAAACATTTGAGGGAGTGTGTGCATCTCCCAGCAGACCCAGTGTGGTGGTATCCAGCCCAGGAGTGGCAGAACTGGGGCACCATTTTACTCTTCTTTTGTTTTTTAATAAAGTCCAGGTTTTAGCACTTCCACTTATTATTGCAGCGGCTTACAGGGGACCTACAGGAAAATCCAGTTTTATTGAAACTGAAAAGGTCAGCTTTGTTGAATGTTTCCATGGTGAAAATAATAAATTAAATACATTCAGACTTCTCAAGCTACTCAAATGCATGGGTTGGGCTGACCAACTGAAAGATTTCCCCACAAGCTATTTTAATAGTATCTTGTTGCACAGCTTTTATGTATGGGGTGGGCTTGATTTACTTTTCAGAAAATATTTCTCTTTGTTAAGCCAGATTCTTCAGTGTTTGTAGTTGTCCATGGACAAAACACTGTTGGGAAGACTTGCAAATGTGCCCGAAGGTCTTTGGGAAGCCAGCTATTCAGTATCACCATTTCTGTGTGCAGGCTTCTGTTGATTGTCTCACTAATAGATGTTTTGAGCAAATATTCCTCCATTTGCCTCTGGCAAATGCCACCTGGGACTCGGCCGTTTCCCACAGACATCAGTGAGGTCTTTGCTTTGTGTCTGCTGTAGGTTGTGTTAGTCCATAACAGGATATGTTTTATCAGGGCTCAAACTGATTTTGGTCTATTGGTCAGAAAAGTACAATCTCTTTTTCATTCCCTGAGCATTGGACAATATTCACAGGTACTGTCAACTTGGTAAGGAGAGATATAGGCACCTTTCTCTAGGGTGCTACACCTTGAAACATCCCTTTTGTCTGTAAACCTGCAGGAGAGGCTTCTCCCTGTGCAGTGACTCCTTGGATGGAGCAGCTAACACATTCCTTGTTCAGTGGTTGTAACTAAGTGCCCAGTCCTGCTCTATGAATTTTCAAATAATTTCTCATCAGTCTCACGTACTTTATATATTTCTTTTCCCTTCTGCTTGCTACTGAGCTGCCATAGGCATAAAAGTAAGGTCTTCCCTTTTTAAAGAGTTCATCTGCTCCTACCACTCACTGCTAATTAGTTCTTTCTTCCCATAATTTTGATAAAGCTTTCTCAGTAACCAGGTATGTTGGCAGCTCCTACAGGGCTTCTTACCTTCTGCAGCGCTCGGCACTTTCACTGCGAAATTCCTTTGTGTGATCACATAGAAGAGGGTCCTGTCACCTCCCCTGGCTATTCTGTAGATTTCATCAGATGAGCAAATTATTAAAAAGGTTGTAGAGAAGAGGTGGCACTGGGAAGGGGGAGCTCTGCTTCACAGTTAGGCTATCACCCCTATCCCCATCCCTAATGTCAGGGAAGTCAGGGCTGTGACTCCTGTGTCGTACTTACCAGAGTCCCATGTATCTCATGCCAGATTTCAGCCTAGAGTCTGGCCGAGTGCACAAAGGATGGGCAGGTAGTGACCTGGAGGGCTGGTGTCACTGGTGGCTCATCCCCACGGGGAGCCTTGGACAGCAGCGGGGTGGTGTGAGATTGCTGCCACCTGTCCTGCTAGCCAGCTCCAGCAGATGTGGGGCGTAGTGAGAAGGGGAGAGTGTGTCCAGTGGGAGATACCCTGCAAAGACCAGAATCAAAGTAATTTTGTTTTTAATTTATTTTGTATGGATGTTTGTACCTTGAGATAATCCCTGCATAGGCAAACCAGTGCTGAGGAATTGGTCTTTGGCTACTTGACTGTACCCTGGCACCATCCTCATTGATCGTGTATTTTGGGTGCTGCCTACACTGGCCCCACGGGCAGAGGGAAGCTGTAAACTACAGACACCTCTTGTCCCAGCACCGAGTGGCCCTGGGGACTGAGCCCAGCTGGTCTGTAGAGCAGCAGACCCTTGAGGAGGTAATTGTCATGTTAATGCAAGACCTGCCTGGGTTTTGTAATCTTGGATCTGTGCCCTTCAATGCCTTCTACCCCAGACTCTTTCTTTTTATCACGCCTTCTTCTGCTCTGGTTGCTGCTCACCCTTGTGCGACCTTTTTACCACTTGAGCAGCTTTTCTCTTGGAATCACAAGAAGCTGGGAATGACTGAATCTTGTATTTTATTTGCAAGACACAACTGTATGTAAATTGAGAGAATTAGCCTTGCTTGGGTTTCTTTTTTTTTTTTTCTTTTTTGCCCACAGTAGACTGCAATGTGTATAACATGGTAATCCTTGTATAATATCCTCACAGTTTTTACAGCTCCCAGTTTTCCTATATCCTTATACCTGCCAGTTTCTCTGTGTAGTACCATACACCATATGGCAGCACATAGTCGGTGGAAAGTTGTATAGTGCTCCTTGCCTTACCTACATTTCCACCCTCCACCACAGCTGCTGGTTTGTGCAGAGTACTCTCCAGTCAGTTTTTCCAACATTGCACATGCATTAAAAATTCCCAACGTAATAGCTTTCAGCTATTATAGCTGACTTGAGAGGTGTCCTTAGTCTATGCAGCTAAGAACGGTTTCATTTTGCATTCAATGTGACATAAATTGAAGACTGAAGACCTGGAAAACAAATACACTGCAAACTTTGGTTACCCACTGCCACTTTGAGTTTGTATTCACACTCCACTGCCCACGCATGTACACATAGTTTCTTATTAGGGTTTGGTTAGGGTAGCCAGTTTTGCTACCAAAATATGTGGAAGTTTTTTGTTTTAAAAACAGATGAGCACCTGCAAGTTGGTGTATGTGACTTTTGCTCTTCTCTATTCCTAGTGACAGAAGTTTAAATGTGGCCAGCAAACTCAGAAGAGGCCAGACATCTTTGTGATCAAAATGACAACCTAGCAACTAGCTGGTTTAGTCTCAGTTTCACAGGGAATCTGGTGAACCTGCAGAATTATTCATTTACTATACAAATGAAATAAAATGGGTCCTTGCCCCTTTCTCCCACTGTGTAAATCCAATCCTCTGTGACAGAATATTACTGTGATGTATGGTATTGTAGGAAGCAATTACCAAGGTGGAAAGAAAGAAGAAATACTCAAAAATTATTACTACCAATCATTACTTTACAGCTGAACTAGAGGGCCTGCTTTTACTTGGGAACTGTAAATGCTCATAGAAAGACAAGAAAGCCCACTATGGGGAGGGAAGGAGAGGAATTAACCCCATTGTGAGGGTAAAGTCATGAGGAACAGGGACCTTGAGCAAGTCACTCAGATGAAGCAAGGAATCTGTTGCAGAACTGGAGCTCACTGCAAAGTCCCAGCACAGCAGTGCCTTATCTGAAATATCATCTTTCCTCTTATTAATAATGAATATAATATTTCAAATAAGATTTTATGTATGTTTAAATTTAATAGCTCATCCTTCAACAAGGGCTCAATCCTGCTAGGTACTACATCCAGCTTGGGCTGGTTTAGATTTGTTGGGAGCTGAGGATGCTCCTCTTTTCCTGAATGAAGCCCTTAACAAAGCTGATGCTATTGACAGATTACCATTTATAGCTCTTCATTGCTTACTGTAGGTTTATTGCAAACTCCTTCCCTGCTTAGTTCTCCTTCCCTCTCTCAGAGCAAACATAATGTACAGCCCATGTAAATATAAAACATTAAGCAATTACTGGGTTATTTCAGATGCAGCGCTAATAATACATCAATTCTGAAAAACACAGCTTCAGATGTAGGGCATGCTGTACCAGCCATCTGATACGATACTGGAAAGTAAGCTCTGCCATTACTGTTGTATCCCTGAGTTATTACTCACCCCAGGAAACAAAGGGGAGTCCCAGAGGTTAATGTGGTTAGTAAAGCAATTTGAGGAAGCTGAGCTTCTATCTGCTTACACAGTGTACAGAAGGTATTTAAACAGCACACTTCCATCTCCTGCTCTTGCCTGCCGACTCCTGCATCACTGTCTTGCTTTTGTAATGACTGCCAGTCTTCTGCTGAAATAAGAAACTATGAATCTGAGAATTTGCTGTGTCCGAGGTCCCTCAGGCAAACTGCCTGGCACCAGTTGTAAGAGGCTAGATGTGGGTTCTTGATGAAAATGAAGACTTCTGCATTTGCACGGCTTTTGTGCCCGTGTGTCCTGGTCAGCCCTGGGATATGCTCTCTCTGGAAGCAGCCTGAGCAGTGTGACGAAGGAGGAAGGCAGCAGTGTGTTTCTGAAAGGGATGAGGGGCAGGGATGCTGTTGTACGCCCACTTCCCCAGCCCCAGGAGGCCATGTCCCACCACTTCTCCCCTGCATCCTTGGTGCTCCGTGTCTGGGCAAATGAGGCAGAAATGTTACTGTCTCTCCTGCAGACAGGAATATTGCCCCAGCCCCCTCTGTGGAGAGGGGCTTGCAGTGCTCTTAGGCTGATGCAAAGAACTGCTTCAAAAACCTCCTTGAGGCTCCATGGTACATTAACACTAACGTTAACACACCAGCAATACTGAGTAATAGTCTATCTGCATCTCTCCCACTGCCCTTGAGCTCCCATGAAAAGGCTGAGGCATTGAAGGCTCGTATGATTCAATCTGGGTATGATTAGCTCTGCCATACAGCGGGTTGCTGCTGCCAGCGGAGACACTGGGTGCTCCAGCCTCCTTCCCTTTGCAGTGCATACAATGCATTGGAGAGTGTTAATTTTTTAATAAGTGCCAAAGGCACACTGGTAGGGCAGGTTCAGCAAAGTTTGTGCTGCCTGTGCTGTGCCTGTTCAGTGACGGTAAACAGCAGAATGAATCTCTGGAGCTGTCAATCCAATGCCTCCACCAGCACTAAATTCCCTAAAAAAGATGTTTTTAAAGAAAGGTAGAGATGCATTGTGCTTCTTCGGAGTACAGAGTTGAAGGAAAAGCTGGGCTGTAGTTAAAAAACCTGTTTGCTAAGCTTTCTTGCTCTGCCAAATAATGTCTACTAGATTCCTGAAGTTTATTTGGTAAAATATTAAAATCAATTCCTTGCAGGTCCTCACTGTGTATTGGGCTCGGAGTGACTCAGCAACAGCATGCTAACCTCTGAGCTGTGCAAATTACTATGCCCTGTGCTAATTATTTCTGCTTTAATAGATTTTGTTTTGAATAGAAAACGTGTCTGTTTCCAGGCAGGAGCAGGTCCTTGATGAGCCCTGAAGGCTCGCTCTGTGGTGTGGATCCGTGCTCTGGAGCCTGGCCTTTGTGGAGAGGGGCTGGCCAGCTCTGCAGATGCTGGCCTCAGATGGCAGCGCTGGTTTTTCCTTTAGCCATGATAAATGAGTTTTTATTGATGGATTTTTGGCTGGCCTTTTCCAGGCAGCTGAGGTAGTTGTCATAGCAGTAATGGCACTGCCTGTGATCCCAATCAGGGGTCAGTTTGCTGACGGATTATCTTGCCCTTTCCTTTTTTACTTGGAATGTGAAAACTGTGCTTCTTAATGTTTTCTTAAAAATATCTGATCCACATTTCCAGGTTGGGACCCTTGGTATAGGGAGTGCTTAGGTTGGAGGGGCTGGTATGGCAGAAGGAGATGCAAATCATGGGAGTGGGCTGCGATTTTAATCTTTGAACCTTGTTAAATTTGGAGTACTAGAGGGCACGTCTTTGGTGCAGTGTCCATATTTAATCTATGTTTGTTTAAGAATAAGCAGTGCTCACTTATCTCTGCATCATTTACCAATTACATAAACAACATTTATAATTATGATTCATTCATTTGGATTTTCTCTTGCGGGATTTCCATTAGCACAGAGATTTAGAGAGACTTAAAAGAATATGGCTAGGTTACTAGCAAGGCATTATTTCAGGCTTGTTCTGACTGTCTATCATTCCCATTTGATTCAGCATGTGAGTGCAGTGGCCACAATATAATCCTTTATGGACATGATAAAAATCTTCCAAGCTGAACATTAATTGACAGCCTGTTTGGATGGCCCTGATTATAACCTGCAGCAGGACCAGTGCAAGTGTGTTTCCAAGAAAAACAACTGAACTTGGGGCACCGTGAGCAAGTCTCCACAAGCCGTGCTTATAATGCACTTGTCCTGTGAACATACAGAAGTTTCCAGTGTCAGGCCTGTGCTTCTGTTAAATTCAGAATCTCAGTGCATTTAAGCAGCAGTGATCAATAGTTCTTCACATCTTCCTCTCTTTCCGATGAGCAGAATGTGCTGAGCAGAGCTGAGAGGCACAGCTGTGAGGAACAGGCTGCTATTCATTTCTTTGAGAGACACTGACCTGCTCGGGTAAAATAATTTTCTTTTCGGAAGAAAAATTTTGATTTCTTGTAGAGTCCTTAAGAAGCTGTAAAAATAAATATTATTAGTTCAGAACTGGAGAAGATCAAAATGTTTTCAGTTTTCCCATGAAAAGTGAACTTCTTTGTGAGAAAAACCCCACACATTTCTGCCATTTCCAGTTCTGTAACCCTCCCCACAGACATCTCCCACAAAAATTCCCCAATGCATTCATAAAAGAAAACTAAAAGGAAAAATTTCAAGCCACCTTGGTATTTACAAAGGGAATTTTTATCAGCTCAGTTTGCAGAAGAAAATCTCATTCCTGCAGAAGAAGCAAGCCAGACATATCTCTTTTAATGAATTTTAACCACAAGCATCAGTTTGTGATGTATTGGCCAAAGTCTAGTCAAGAGAGTGGGATATTGATAGCGCTGCGAGCAGGGGAGAGATTGGCAGATAGCCTTTCTCACATTTTGCAGAAGAAATGACAAATCTGTGTTATTTACTATCCTTAAATAACCTGCCATAGTCTAAAGCTACCCAGTGTACTTAGGCAAAGCTCACTGTGACTTAAAGTAATTTCAGTGAGTTAGCAATTCAAACTGGAAATGCTGGGATTGAGCCATGAACTAGTACACCATGTGTTAAGCATCCAGTCTCAATGGCTTATAATTAGGGCAGGAGAGGAGACAACCTTATAACTTGCTGCTTCTCTAGGGGTGGCAGAACCCCTGGGCTGCCTCTGTGGGCTCAAGTTTATAATTCAGTTTGGAGATCAGATGGTGAATTTTTACCGCTGAGAGCGATTTCCTAAAAATTTGTTCAGTATTCTGGCAGTTTGCAGGATGGGGAAAAAAAAATTAAAAAATGCTTAGGGGCAAATTTTCTGCTTGGTGCACAGGGAATTTGAACACATAATAACTACAGCTGGGTGGGTAGCTCAGAAACTGGAAATTTACTTCTTCACATCTTGAGATTATAAAGCAAGGTGGTTTTCCATGTAAACTTTGGGAGTTTTGCATTTTTAGATTTCAACTTTGTAACTAAGAGGAAGCAGATGAAGTCTGTAATGCATAGAGGAGGGAAATGTGCACTGTTGTTTTAATGAAAACCAGCTGAAAGAGCTTGGGTAGACTTCTGCTAGTTGCCAATGTTACCATTTTTTATAAATTGTACGGTAATTGAATCTAATATTTGTGCTGGAAACTGAATGCCTTTTGGATGTGAATTAGACCTATGTAACACAGAGCAGTGGTGCATAATTCAGGCACTTCATAACTGAGATCGTGAGATTTGCATGACACTCCCATTTTTAAGGCATCTGCAACATTCTTCTCAAAATGAATCCAATTACCTTAAGAAACTTTCCAAAGATTTGTTTCAGAGAAGTGAGAAAGACTTCAACAAGGTGGTTTAGGTAGGTGCAGCAGCATGCTTTGAGATGAGCCACCTGATCATCTCCAGTGTTCAATGGGACATTGGGATCTGAACTTCACTGTGGACAATAAGATTATTTTAGAGTGTACCTAATGCTTTTTCTCTTCAGAAAGCTGTGATTCCCTGAGGAAGAGCAAGATTTGTTGTAGGTGATCAAGCTCAAGCTAATCCAAATTAACCCCCTGATCCTCAGGTGCTGGAGATGTGAAGGGTCTCGGCACCTGCTGCTTTGGTCTCCTGAACCCAGCTGAACCAAATCACGTGCTAGGGGAGACGCTGCTGAAACCACCTGCATGGCTGCCCGGCTTTGGGCTCCTTCAGTGCTGGTTACGTCCCTCCATGGAACTAAAAACAGTTCGAGTGCTGCTCTGAGTGTCTCTGGTGAATTCCAGCCTCCAGAAGAGTGCCACAAAATAAAGAAGGGCATGATAATGGGCACTGCAAAACTGGTGGGTGAAAAAATGAAGTCTGACATGTAAAGAAAAGCTGTGAGAAAATGCAGATTCTGTTCTACCAGGATTAGGAGGAATTAAATTCTGTTTGACTCCAAAATACTCTTAATTAGAGCTGACTGGGAGATCTGATATACTTTAGAGGTTTTGACAGTGACTGGCATATGAATCACTTGGGGTGAGAGTTTTTGTTAACTTTGACTTCCAGATTGCTCTTGGCCATGGTAGCAATCATGTTGGGTGAGTTATTAATTTTAGTTTTAAAAGTTTTTACCACATTTTAAAGTTTCCTTCTGTTCTTCATATATTACTGAGTATTTGAAAGCTGTAGTAATTTTAAAATTCCCTTAGGTCTTGCAGTATTTCTTAAGCCACCGTAATCTGGCAAGACAAATATTTCTCCATTATCACACTCAAGATGCAAGGAAAACAGAAAGATCTCAATTAGCCTTTCCCAATCACTGCTAAGTTGACATGGGAGGGATGAAAATCATCCTAAAAAAATCTTAGGTTTTAAAAAGCTTGTGTAGGTTGGAGAAGTTGTTCCTAGACAGCACTCAGAAAATACAATGCCCATGTTAAATAGTCTCTTTGCACAGAGAATTGATAATATTTTGTTCTGCTTCTCTGTTCTTCACAATGGAGCTCTGTAAAATGCACATTTCACTTCATAAGAGCTACTGCAATAATTTTCTTCTGTTTTTTTGACCTTTGTGGGTTTAACATTACAGTGCTGTGGCTGGAGCTTTGGATTCTGGTGGAGACAAAAATCTAAAAATAAACCTAAATTGTTAAGACAGGAAACCAAGGTCTGTATAACTTTAACATGCAATTACAGGTGTGCTCAAGTTCACTCAGCTAGTTCCTATAGAGAATCGGTTGGTAACACTTGCAGTGTTAATTTAAAACTAGTTGCAGAACCTGCCAAAGGATAAATCAGGCAGGTTTCCTGCAGCTTTATGTTGCTCCAGAAGCCTTCTTCCAAATGAGTAGTTTTCTCTTACACTGTACTGTAACATTAATGTATTAGCAGTATTACTGTCAGAATCAGGTGTGGGAGTTTCTCAGGGTAAATATTATCGTTATGGCTCTAAGCAGCAAAAAGCAAGGTGGTTGTGAATTTGTCTTTGCAGAGTTTTTGCTAAAAATCAGTTTGACTTGTTATGGTTGTGTCTGGATGGTTCAGTGGAGCTCCAGCCCAGTGATGCCTGTGCTGGATTTGAGCAGGCTGCTGTGGCCGAGGGTGTTGCACTCTGCTGGGTCTAGAGGTGGGTCCTGATGGCTGCAGTCGTGTGCTGATATGCTTCATCTAAGTGCTTGACCTTTCTGATGGTTGACAGGAGTTTGAGGGGTTCGGGATGATGATGGAGGGCTCCTTGCCACTACCTGTGTTACAAGAAGCTGTCTTCCGTAGGCTTTGAAGCAGGCTCTGTGCAGCTAACACAAAAGCAATCCCCAAGAACAAGGCTAGACAATAAGAGATGAGGTTGAATAGGATAGATGTCCAGCAAGGGAGCATTTTAAGTGCAATTACACAAGCTTGTCTGATCCTAAAATCTGATTAAGAACAAATAAAATTATATTGCTGGGCAGTCAGAGACTTCTCTGACCGCTTTAAGCCCTTGCCTAGGGCAATTTATGAATATTCAACATGATGACCTCTCTGATAATATTGCAATTGCCTGAACATACAAATCATGTCTTTTTTTTATCCCTGAAGAAGGATATGCTTTTCATTATTTTTTTTTCCCCTTGATTGACGGGCGCACCTTGAACTCAACTACTCTGAGATTAACATTCCCTGATCATTGTATGCTGATCTTGGCTATGCCTTTCTCATCATAGGATTGATTATTTGAAGTCTGAAGTAGTGTGAGCACCTGCGAAATGGTTTCAGATTATGTGAGTGGTTTTGGTTTTTTTTTTGTTCTGTTTTAATTCTAAGACCCCCTTTACAGTGTCTGTATTGACCAGCTCCGCTGCCCCTCTCTTTGTGTGGGGCCAGGGACTCTGGGTTCCCACTGCTTCCTCTTCTGTCAGCTGTGGACAAAGAAAGCATTTGATTCCTTCTGTCTTTGCACCAAAACATTAGGCTAAACAGAAATACTCATTCACAGTTTCTTCCATGTAGGCCTGTTTCCTGGACTTTGACCTTTTTCACTGCTCTCCTTCAGACTCTTACTGAGTGGTCAAGGTCTCTCCTGACAGCCGGTGCCCCACGCTGGCTGAACTTTCCCAACAAACTCCTTATTACTCTGCACAGCTTACAGACTATCCCCTTATTTATGCATGCATGTTTGTGTCTTTCAAAATTGTGGCATTCTTGATTCCCACTCAGTGTAATTTAGTATAATTGCTAGATCCTTTTCTAAAGAACTTCCAACTAATCAATTTTCCTCCCATATTTCTGCAGTGAGGTATTTTTGCATGCTGTAATTGAAATGCACCCTATTGTTTGTGTTAGTTCCCCAGCTTGTTGGGACCATTTGCAATTCTGATCCTATCCTCCCACACATTTGCAGTCCCTTCTGGCTGGGGATCATTTGCAAATGTACTGAGAATACTCTATATCCTACCTTTCAGGTCACTATAATATGGCATTGAACAGAGCTGGCTCAGGACAAATCCCCAGGGAATACCTTTGCTTTGTCCATCCTTCCATTTTGACAGTAAACAATCAATAACTCCTCCCCTGCTTAAATCACCCTGTCTTTCTTGCATCCACCTATGGTAGCTTAATCTGCATTGTGTATCCACAGTTTATATAAAAATACCATGGGAAACAGTGTCAGAGACTTCCTAGGTGAAGTACAACATTTACCCTTCTCCCTTTGCCACAAGGTCTGCTGCCTTGCTGCAAAATTAAATGATATTCTTGTGACATTATTTTTACGTGACAGATTCATGCACAGTGCTGTTCATCTCCTTCATGTCCTCCATGGCCTTACAGATAACTTGTTTATTTGTTCAGCATTCTTGACTGCCCTTTCATCCCTCCCTGTATTCAGCACAGGCACTGTCACTTCCCAATTGTCCTGTGCCTCCTCCATGACTTCTCCAAGGTGAACTCCTAATGATGTCCCTCACTGGTTCTGCATAATGACAGAAGAGCTCTTTACCTCTGGAACTAATTGGCTGAAGCAATCAGACAGATCTAACTTACTCAAGTGACCCTGGGTCTGGGCTGTTGGTTCTTTGTTCCCCTTAATATACTTCCGTCATAGGTCTCAACTGTTAACCATCTACATGGTGTTGACCATCTGATGACTATTTCTCAAAAAAATCCTCAAAATCATCAGCATTCACCTCTGCAGAGCAGCAGTAGGACACTTCTGGATTTCCTCATTATCCAGTTTCCAAGTTTCACAGTTATACCATGTTTTGTTATTTCACCGATCTCATTCCAGCCTGCTTTGCAATTTGTTAATGCCTGCCGTGGCAGGGTCAGGCACTCTGCAGCGCCACGTCACGCAGAGCGGCAGGGAGTGCAGAAGGAAGACCCTGTAGTGGGGCACACCAGGACTTTGTTGCAGACTTCCCTCCTGTTCGTCTGGAAGTGCTCAGTGATCACAAGAAATAAGCGTGTCTTAAAGTCACTTCTGTCCCTTGTTCTAGGTCTATGCTAAGTCAGTGTAGACTAATTAGACGATCCAGCCCTCATTTTGCCATTTAGGAGGCAGAAGGCAACTGTTAAATATCACAGACAGCCCTTGTCTTCATGCTGAGCCGCTCTATTGCGTTTCTGTTGCACGTGGCCGTCTATGGTGGAGCCAAAGGACTGCAGCTGGGAGGAAATTGCAGACAATGAACGTCCTCTGGACTAACTGGTCACTGTGATATGCGGAAGAATTGTGTTAATTTATATGAAGTGGCTTTTGCTAAGGCTGCTTCTACTTGAATTAGATTTTGAAAAGAAGAAATTATTCTTCCTCCTTACTGCAGACTTCATAATGGTTATTGTATTCTTTCAGTTAGGTCACTCGGTACCTGAAGCATCCCACTGCTTTTCTGCTGCAGATAAAATAGTGCTTTTTGTTTCCCCTTGTTCAGACCTGACCTCTCCTCTTACCCTCCCATCTGCATCTCTCTAACATCTGCATTTTTGTGGGCTCAGCTGGTGCATGAGGAAATCTTTGTGGAGGATTTAAAGGAGTCAATCTTGGAGTCCCTGACACTGCTCTTCTAGTTTCAGCCCTTGCCCTCTCACAGCTACAGCAGGATCCTTCCTTCAGTGTCCCAGTCCAGTCTGATTCACCTTCATGCCAGCAAATCTGCCATGAGAGGTCTCTCACCCTCTGTGTGGGGAAGTTGCATTCCCCAGATGGCATGTGTGCTAATGCCAGCCCCGTCCCCAGCTTTCCTGGCTGGCTGATGATGCTGAAGGAAGTTCAGCCTGGAGGATATTTGAGCCATTCTCAGTATTGCAGCAAATTCCCACAGGAGTTGGTCCTTCTATATCCCAAGATTGCAGTGATCCCTTGGTTCTTGAGGGGTTATAGGCATGGAGTGGCAAGTAATGGGGGATTTTCAGATTTTTATGTGTGCTACTATTGTTGGGTTTTTTTTTTCCCTCATGTATCAAAAACTCCCCAGGCCTTGGCAGATGCTCTGGAATTGCTCTGCCTGTGTTTGCTGCCTGCATTAGGCTGTTTAGTCAATATGTATTCACCATAGAAGTCCAGTGATACTCATCCTATAGGAGCCCTTCTCTTTATTAGATAACCCAGAGCTCAACATGAGTCTTGATGTATGAGCTGAAGAGAGAGAAGGTGGTTTGAACACTGTCATTGCCAAGGGCAGCTCCCTCAGGGAGCACACGCCTGGAGCAGCTATATCATCCTTGCTAGGACCTTAGTCTGCCTTGCAGCTGGACAGGAGTCTTCCCTGGGTACAGTATCATCTCCTTCACTTAAGAAATACTGTTTTCTTCCTCCTCTGAATTTCCCAGCATTTCTGACCAGGTTCCATTCCCAAATCTTGTTTTTTTGTATTTTACTTTCACTGCCTCCTTTCTGCTACTTGGTGTCTGAGCTTGAAAAAACTAATAAAACCTTTACAACTAATAAAGTACCACTACTCTCACCCTGTGATTTCCTCCCTGTACATCTGTTGTATCATTCTTTACTTATAACCCCCTCTGCCTCATTTTATTTCTTATTACTCCTCTCATGCTTGTCACACATTTTAAGATTTTTCTGCACCTGCTAGATCTGGCAAATAAGAACTGGATTGCTAATAATTAGATAAATTTCTGTGTGAAGACAGGGTTAGACGGTCAAGATTAGCTAGTTTTGAAGAAATCTAGTACGAGACAATGTATAAGTCAGAATTGGAAGTAAAATTTCTTCCTGTTTGCTGTTTTAAAAAAAAAAAAGATATGAAAATATTGTTGCATTGAAAGACAGCAATGTAAAAAGTAGTATTTTTTTTAACGTGATAAGTGCATGGGACTCACTACTTTTGGGTATCAACATCAGTGATGTTCATGGGAAAAGGAGTGAGGCATTTATTTATATGGCTAATGAGAATTCATATAATTAGAGAACATTTAGTAGAAGAAATTTGTAAGATGTATCCTTAAGGTATACTTAAAAATGTATGTGTGTCCATTAAGAAATAACACCCTGCCTTCAGACCATGAAGGAGCCACTGACAGGAGTTTTGTTATAAAATACATAGCTGGGCAGTGTGTGGCAGCAGGTGCTGCTTGAGGGACCACTGCTCTGCCTGCAGCAGTTCCTGGCACCTGAGGCACCCAGTGAAGCACCTCCTGGCTGGTGAAAGTGTAGGGTATTTTAGGCAGCCTGTACCTGTTGGCTTTTTCCAGGATGGTAAAACTGGCATCTCTATTTCAGAGAAGCCTCAGATGATCTCCTAATGAGAACACACAGCTAGATGGATTTTAGTTTTATACAACTTTCAGTATTAAGTACATAGAATAAGGCTCTGAAGGTGTTTGTGCTTTGCCTTCCCAGCACACACCACAAAGCCCTTCTGTCTGGGAGAGCTAATACCTGAAAGATGCTTTACGAAACATCTATCCACCCCAAAGTGTTTGTGCGTGCACATGTGTGTGCATAGGTATTTCTGCACAAGGAAGGGCTAGGGAGGAATGTGAAGCTCAAGGGCAGTCTTGGCTGCAGTGACCATGAAATGGTGGAGCTCAAGATCCTACTTCAGGAGAGCAGACTTTAGTCTCTTCAGTGATCTGCTTGGCAGAGTACCATGGGACAAAGCCCTGGAGAGAAGAGGGGCCCCAGAAGGCTGGTTTGTATTCAAGGATCTCCTCCTCTGAGCTCAGAAGCAATGCATCCCAACAAAGAGAAGTCAGAGAAAACCACCAGGAAGCCTGCATGAATGAAAAGATGCTCCTGGACAAGCTCAGTCACATAAAGGAAGTCTACAGAGGGTGGAAGCAAAGACAGGTAGGCTGAGAGGAGTACAGCGAAATTGTCTGAGCAGCCAGGGATCAGGTTAGGAAACCTAAAGCCCCGATAGAATTAAATCTGGCAAAGATTAAAGCTGATGTTAACTAGCATATGGAACCCAAAACCAACCACAAAAAGCTGTCTCTGACTGATAGAAAACAGCATGGTATTTGATTTGAAATAACCACAACTATTGCAACAATGGCACTGGCAATAGAGTAATAAAACTCAGCGCATCTCTAGAGGACTCTACATGCTGAATGATCTAAGCCTTGTAAATCTTCTGTCATGCAGCAAACCACCAGTATAACTCATTTGCAAGAGACAAGCTAAGGTAGAGAGTGTGAGTCAGTCTCCAAAAGCAAAGTCTCATCAGCTGCAGGAAATGGCCGATGGTGGGGGTACACTTGTTGCCTTGCTAATCTCCGGGTGCACAGGCATGGCGGGGCATCTCCCCGTGCCTGGTGTCATACAGAGCAAACTGGAGGTGTTCCACCTGAGGTGTGTGTGTGCAAGCTGATAAGGCAGAGGTGGGAGGTGCGTGAAGCTGCCCTGCAGGATTGTTGGTCAGGGCTGCTGCTGCTCCACAGCTCTGTCAGCATCACAGCAGTATGGCCAGCCTGTGACAAAGCTGAGGTTTTGACTGTGGAGGCATCCGCATCAATAATGTTAGAGGAATAGATATTATTGTAACTCTGTGATAAATAGCTACAGCAAATAAGGGGCAGATAAGATGCTGTGATAAAAAGACAAATAGGTTACATGAGATACGCTAGGAAGAAAACAAGTTAGATAGCTTTATAAATCACACCAAGGAGTTACATGATACAAAAGTTTGCTCTCTGCTAGAGAGGCTAATGAGGAAGTATGGTCAGTACCTACAACCAAAAGAGTAGGACAATTTTAAGTGAGAGAAGTTATGTGTAAGGAGAGCCTCCAGGAATACAGGAGTTTATTACTATTTTATCAGTACACCATTTAGACCTGGCACCTTAGGCAGACCTAGGCTCACATCTGTCTATCCTTCCACTTTTATCAATGACTTTAGCTTGAAGAACCGCAAAAATGTTCACAAAGGACTTGGAGTCCCTGAAGAAACTTCAGGTGATGTTAGTGGTCCTTCAAGTAGATCCCATATCTTGCTCCCCTTTCTGTTGAAGTGCCATGTGCTTCTTGATCCCTCTTGTTCTGGGATCACTCCTTATGCTGAGGGGCAGCAGGTTCAGAGATTTCATCCCTTGCTAAGGAAAAGGGTGTGTTGCATAGCTCCATCTTGCAGGTACCACCAAGTGTGGGTGTTGTCAGGATTTTTGAAAGTCCCTCTGGAGCAGCTGTGTTTCATCCTTTTCTATAATATTCTTGAGCTAAATGACACATTGATAAACTGTCTAGGATAAATAGTGTTTTCCAGACATTACCAGACAGTGGGGACTTTTTCAATGATTCTTTCTCGCTGTTTAAGATCAAAAAGGTTTGTAACCAGTGAAATGGGAGGAAGAAAAATCTTCTTGATATTGCAGCAAGTGTTTAAGTATCCCATTGTTTAGTTAACGTGTTTTGACAGATGTGGTTTCAAGATGCGTGAAAGTCTAAAAAAAATCCCAAACCTATATAAACCTCATCAGTTCAGGATTGGAATTTAGATTTACTTCTTACTGAATAGAGCTATTGTGTTGTACCATGAAGGCAATGAAAATGCATAGACATAACAGCGCCTGGATTTAAAACACTATATACCAGGTGGACTTGCACTGAGTGATCAGAATACTAAGTGTCACTGGTGGTTTACAATGAGACTGAGAGATTATTTGTTTTAGGAAGAAAGATGAGCGGGCCTGCTGTAAAACTGTGAAGAATCTCTGATTGGGGGGCACACAGCAGACAGGCCAAACATCTTTCATTATGATTAAGCAATATCAAACACTCAAGTTGGATTGCTTGTTCTAGTGATGCTGTTGCTCCCTGCGTGTCATGGCAATTTAATCTGTGCCTCTGGCTCAGCAATAGCTGGGGGATGACTTTTGGCATTTGGAGTATGTTTTATCACTTGTTCCCCTGCTCTGATTTCTCTGTTTCAAGTAGGATGTGTGTGAGAATAGTTAGTCTGAGCTTTTATCTGCTTCAGGATTTGACCCACCATCACTGTAATGTCTACCATGGAGAGCAGAAGGCTTTAAAAAAGAGGATGGCACAATATTCACCAATTTTGAGCTGAGCTTTGGTAATGTTTCTACTGCCATTTAATTTTCCACATCCTGCAAGCTTCCATGTGCTAGGGCTTCAGAGGGGAATCTCAGGGGACCTTGCCTGTTGCTGAAATTCCAGCTTCTGATCTGGTTCCTTGCCTTGCTCCCTGCAGAGGAAAGTTGATGTCCAAGCATGTCATGAAAACATGTCACTTGTGTGGGAATTCAACATTTTGAGCATTTTCCAAGCAGTACAGACCTCCTATCCCACAGTGAACAGCAGCAGTAACAGTACCGCTGAACATCAATGTTTGTAAAGCGGCAGGTTTTGGCTAACCAAGCTTGCCAGCACAGTCCCTCCTTGCTGGCCAGCAGGGCCTTCTGGAAGGCTGGCCAGCCTTGGCTGCTGGGATGTGCTGCTGGTACGCACATTTGGCAGAAAGCCATACTGGGAAAAGCAGGCACAGCTCCTGATTTGGATGCAGTCACACTTGCTTACACTTGAACTGAGTTTGATCCTCAAGTCTGCAGTAGTATTTGAGTTCCTGGTGCTTTGCTGTGTCTGCCGTGTGCTCAGTCCACCTACACACAGAGGCAATGCTGCAGCTCCTCAGGGTTAACAGGAATCCTGTTAGTTAGGACTTTGTAGGGGGGATGCTTCTCCCCCCCAAAATATATTTAAACAACCAGTAGCATCATGCTCTGCTCTACTGAGTCAGTAGCAAAGGAACAGAATGCAGCAAGAACAGGAAAAAATACAGCAAAGATGTGGGGGATTAAGCAACAGACATCTTCTCATCTTACCAGCAAAGCTTTTACTGAAACACCTTTAAAGAAAGAATTTTAATGGTTCTGATTTTGCACAGAGCAACATTAAAAATAAATGCAAAGTGTTAAGCATCTTATAATTTCAGGCGCTAGAATACATCAGGCTCTGTCAGTATGTAAATACACTTTCTCTTGTTTGCAAGGCTATTGTAGCAGTTTGGGTGTTCCTAGGGTAAAAGAGGAATGGTCCTGATGGATGGAGTCAGGGATGCCACCAGTGTGTTGTAAGTCTTCTAGCTGCCAACAAAGAGGTGCTTGCTGCTGCTGTTTGTAACCAAGAAAGCAGAAGGCTCCACAAGGTACTGATTCTTGTGCTCCTGGCCATCTGTAACTTTCAGTGTAGCAGCATGACAGGAACAAGAAAATGAAAAGAAAAAAACATTTGATGTCTATAAGCATTTTTGAAAAATTGATCCAATAAAGTCTTCGATTAATATATTCACTAGTCACTTATGCAGCTCTATAAGCTGAAAATAAAGATGGGAAGGAAGCAGGTGAATCGTTATACACCTTATTCCAGATAAATCAAAAGACTTCCAGATCAATTATTTGTCATATATGAATTGAGCAATTTTCTGTTCCTCTGTAGTAGTATGTCAGAGAACTACATTTAAGTTACATTACCTTGCCTCACCAGTGCATGTTGTCATGGCCTTGAAACTCTGTAGGCCAAATGATTAAGCTGCTCAGATTTTTCATGAATTTGTTTGCTCATTTTGACTACATATTGCTAGATATCCAAACAGATGCTATGTCATTGTTGAGTTTACTCCTGAAGTGTTCAATTTTACCTTATGCCCTTGGGAGATCCTTCATAGCAAACTGCTTGCTGAAAAATTATTTCTGTGAATGTCTTCCCATTTGCTTCCATTTACTGTAGCTGATGCCTTGAAGATTTCTGTTCCTTCATCTCTTTGTTACCCAATTTGATTTAGTTATTAAGACTGTAAATGCCCCTGAGAATTTAAAAATCTTGTCCAGATGGATTGATGGCTCATTATTAATAGAAATAGCTTTTCAGAACTCATTTGTATGTTTTGCTGGTATGTTCTGCCCTATTCTTAAGAGTTTGTGTCTGCTCTAATTTCAGAAAAGACTTTGATTCTTAATTTTATACCCAAATACTGGGATGCTAACTGACAGCATCTCTTTTCTTTCCTTTCAGTTTTAATACACACAGCATTTAAAGCTGAATCAGGCAAAATTGGTCATTGACTCTGTTAACTTCAGTGGAAGCTTTGCCAAATTAAGATAGAAGGTTTTGACTAGTTACCAGTTTTGATGCTGCAAAAATATTGGAAGGTCATATACCATATCTCCTGCACCTTAGACAAGAGTGCTGGAGGACACGAGAGCACCAAAAGGAGATGTTGGGGAGTAGCAGGGAACAGAAGTGGCAAAGAGGCTGCAGAACATGGAAAGGGAGGAAATACAGATTTTGGAAGGAAGATCTGAGTACAGCAGTAGAAGAGAGACTTCGAACAAATGGAAAATCCCTCTAATACCCAGCACCCACAGTATCATCTTCAGAGACAGCTTCTTATTTCACTTGGCTTTCTCAGAACTTGGACTCGTGTACATGTAATATTTGATGACTTAGGCAGAAATAAGTCTATTTTCAAAGCTAATCTTTGCATTACATATTGAATCCATTAGAGATTCTCTTCTGCTTTAATGAAAAGTCTGCATGAATGGCTCAAAAAAAGAAAGAACTTGCATCATAAATCAGGCCAAGGCAGTTGCCTCAAAATTAGCATGAATATGTTTCAGTAAATAGTGTCCCAACCAAATAAATGGTAATACTCAGTAGAACTATTCAAAGATCTCAGTATGAGTAAAAAAGACCTAAGTATATTTTGCATTCTACGGCATTTTGTACCCTTTTGTAAGGGGCAATATTTCCATAGCATTTAAAGGACACATCAGGATGTGCCCTTTTTATGTTGTGCTTCAGTCTCCAACATGAAAGCAAGTCCCACTTAAGTCCACATAGTACCTGGATCAAGAATTTATGGCTTGAGGTTTTGGGGGGTTTTGTTTGTTTGTTCGGTTGGTATTTTTTTGTTTGTTTTGTTGTGTTTTGTCTTCTATTAAAGTAGTCCTGTGTTAGAGATATGGAGCTGAGATATGAAGGAAGTCCTCTGTGACTCATGAGCAAATGCATGGAAGTACATGCCTCCATCTACTGCATCCTCTCAAGGACCTGTCCAAAGGATGGATTGCAACAGTTCTTCTGGGGGTTGCATATAGAAAAAGGGGAGGAAAAGGAAAGGACATAGCCCTGTCCTCATGGAGTGTTTTTTTCTCCAGGCTTTACTTCGCAGTCCTCACCTACAGAAGGAAGCGATTTCCCAGCAGAGTGAAATAGTGGGTCAGGACTATGACTACAGCATAGATGTGCTTTGCTAGTTAAGCCAGTATTTTACCCCTAAAGATTAAAGAATTTTGGATTGCTAACAGAAATGAGCAGACAGTAAGAACAGCAAACAAAGTAAACTCAGAGACACTTTATATATTATCTATTTTATTTTCTTTCCTGGGGTTTGCTGAGTGGTGCAAACGTTGCCTTGTTGTCATTCCTATAGCTAATACATTTCTCCTGCTTGGTAAGGAAACAAGCCTTTTCCACTTACCTGTGAGAAAAGCATACTCAAAGTAAAAATACAATTTATTTATTTGACAAAGGGGAAGGCACTTAGAGCAGATCAGGTATGTAGAATGAAATGGCAAGGTTTTCTTTTACATCATAGGTGGAAGTGATTTGCTGTCATCCCTCATTTGGAAGATCCTCCTCATTGTGGCTGTCCTAACCTGTCTGTCCCCACGTAGAACACCCAGGCCTGTGCACGCTGTGTTGTCATGGGTACCCGTGCTTATCCATGAACTCTGTTCAAACAAAGCCTGAACAATCATATTCCTACAAGGAGAAAAATTCCCTTTTCATCAAAAGAGATGAATTTGTGCTCACACTTCTCTGCAGAAGCTTGTTTGTGCAAATGCAATAGTAATATGGAGCCAAAAGTTAACATAGCTACAGGTTTGAGTTGGGGGGAAGGAAGCTTTTTTTTTTCCCCAGGGGAGGGGTCTCCTGCAGTAGACTGATTGCAGTGGTTTCATGACCTTGCAGAAATGAAGGGCCTCCAGGAAATTTTGAGGTTCAGTCTTGCTTCCCAACTTCACTAGCATCGGTGGACACAGCCAAAGGACCAGCAGACTGCCTACCTGCTAGCTGCCAGCTCCTCTCCATCTCCTAGGACAATTAGAAGCAGAGATTGGAAATAAATCAACACAAAATAAAGTATCAAGTAAGAATTCAAGCTTCTTGCCCCCCCATGCCTCCTACTCCCCGCCCGTGGCCTGTGGGTTCCCAGTTTTTGATGGAAAACACAGGCTGATCTTGAAATGTGACGGCAATTCAGAGGGAGGAAGGAGAGACTGCCAGATGGCTCTGCTTTGCACCTTCTTCGGTTTGTGGCATAACGCTTCGTGATTTGCCATAAATTTATCATTTCCCCCCATCTCTGTGCTGTGGACTGAAGCTAAACTTTTGGCCTCTTGGCTTCATCCTTCCACATAAGTAACAAAGCGATGCAGTGTCGTGGAGAGAGAGTAAGAATGTTTGTCTTCTCAATATGCATATGTGCAAAGGAGAGAAAATGGGGGTGGGGGTTGCTGTGGAAGGAGAAGCAGCTCATGCATATAGCTGGCAGAGCTGGAAACACCCCCTCACTGCCCACAGTGAGCATCTGATTCCTCTGAGAGTCTGGCTGGAGGTGTCTTAAATCCATGAGAAACCAGAAGGAACTATTTTTTCATATTATCATAATCTAAGGCAGAATTATAGTCTGAATTCATGAACTTTTTGAGGTGTTATTATTTGCTGCTACACAAATCCAAATGGCACTTTCTTTCCTAATATTCTTTGCTCTCTTCTTCCTGATGCAGTATAAAACTGTGAAGCAATTCTACTGAGACCTGGTGGGCCACTAATCTTCACGCAGGGAGAAAGCAGGATGTGCTTTGCTTTCAGATCTGTGTTTCATCCTCTTCCTCTTGTCCTTCTTTTGGCCTCTGTTCAGAGTTTTCACAGGAAAATTTAAACCATGTTATTATTCACTTTTCAGAGTGTGTTCATGTCACATTATGTCATTATTTTTAGTGGTTGTTACACCATAGTTATTTACTGGGGACTAAAAAGTAATAGGACTATAAATACCCATTGCATAACCTTAATACAATCTTTCTGGTTTATGAAAATGTTAATTTTTTTTCTGTGATAATCTGCACAAGTATTTTATGAATAGCAGAATGGAAGTCAGAAACTTGTAGCTGGGAGCTCTAAATTTTAGAAGTTTGAAAGAGAATTCAGCACAGAAGTATGTCAATAGGAGGCTTGTGGCACATGTGCCACTTTTGCAGAGAATCTAGCTTTACGTATTTAATTTCCATATTCTGATAGAATTCTCATCCAGGCTTTTAAAATTATAGTCCTGAAATCTGATGTGATGTTTCAACACTTCCAAGTTCAAATAAAATTTTGTGTATGCCCTAAGCTATTTAGAAAGATGGTGTATTTTTATCATCCCCATACAGAGAAAACAGCCTCCTACAGCCTTGTTCCCCAGCATTTTGTGTGTGTTTTAAACAGAAGTCTTCTTGTGTCACTAGTGGAAGGAGTAGTTCAGCCCAGGGAATGCTCCAGGTTGATCATCAGCTCCGGTGCCATCCTGTTGCAGCCAGGGAGTGATTTGTGACCCTACACACCTCCATGCAGCTGCCCCGGTTTCATGTCAAAGCAGTCATCCCCAAACCCCACAGGTCCTTTTGTATCCCTTATTTGTGCTTTTTCCATTGTTGTGGTACCTGCGCAGCAGTACAACACATGAAATGAAATGTTCCATCCCTGAGAACATATTTTTTGGAGAGTCCATTTTTTCTTTTGTCCATCTGCCAACCTAAACCTGATCTGCAGGCAGGCCTCCTTCAGCCACCCCATTTGGGCAAGTCATGCAGTTGCATCAGGAGACCAGAGGCTTGATGTTGGCAATTGTATCAGCAGTTAGCTACACTTGGTATTTTGGCTGTGATCTAGATGCCTTTTATAAATATGTCAAAATGTAAATGTCTGTTGGCTACACAGTTTTTCAGCACAACATTCTCCTAAATGGCTTCCTCCCGAGTAGCCTGCCATAGCAACTTGCCCTCTGATACGGCGTAAGTGCACATAGCTCAGTATTTGCTATCCTATCAGATGTCTCAAACATCCTACTTTGTTCAGAGACATCCAAACTTAGGTTTGGCCATAAATTTACTGGAAATGTTCATAAGCAAATTAACTTCTACTTAGTAGCGTATCTAAAGTATTAGTTTTGAAACTAATTTTTCTCTAGAGAAATGAACATGCAGCTGAGGTAAGAAAAATTAAATCCTTTCTTTCTGCTCCTGTTTTTAAAGTTCTTCAATGCTACTGCAGTGGCTACAGGGACAAAACTGCTTTTGCTACAGAACATATCTGAGTGGAAGTAAAGATAACTACAAGTGCATGTGCTGCGCTGCACATGTGAGCTCTGGTCAGAATAGTAGCTTTAATATAAGAATGCATACTTTCTCTACAGCTCCTGCTATATTTTTGGTACCTCGACAGGGATTCCACACACTGAGAACAAATCCCTTTTTCTATCAAAAAATATTATTCAAATGAAAACTGTAATTTAGACACAAAGGCACAATTTAAAATAATCTGTGCAGGTTGTTACAGAAGTCTGTCCTTAATGAAACATTGATCTCAGTCTTATTTGTCGCCATTAACATGGCTTTTTCTTGCAAAGTAAGAACTGTCTCCAGAAGGCCTGATTTAAGGAGGAAAGCTGGACAAGGAGGTTCCCTTTTTTCCAGGCTGTGAGTTTGGTTTATGGGGGAAAACTGTATTAAGCCTACATTTAAACAGAAACACAGTAGGAAAACAACACTGAAGCATCACTTTCAATCATCTTAAGATTTGGGGTTTTGATTGTTTGTTTTCAATAATAAGGCTTGGTGGCAAATCTGCTAGGACTAAAAATTTGCAGTATTTGTAAAAACAAGCTCTATTTTTTCTTTTTTCAACTATATCTCCCAAATGTTTCCAGGCACTGGAGTGAATTGAGATGGTTCATTTGAAGCAGGAGGTATTTGATTGCTCTTTTCATAGTTCTGAGTGGTATGTCATGACAATCGTCATGACAGGTGGGCTCAGCACCGTGTGGATTAGGAGTTCCCCAGGAGGCTGCTGCGGTGCGGGCTGTTTGTACCCACTGGCTGACAACCCTCTGACCTTTGTGGAATTATCTGGAGCTCTCTTCTGGTCGCTACCCCATAAAGCTACAACTACTAACCCCTGGAAATAACTAAAGCAATGTCATGTGCACACCCCTCCATTAGCTCATGTAAAGAAAGCCATGAGGATAGAGCATGGTCTGGCAGTCTTGACAAAGTTTGGTGGGTGGGAAGTTTTCCTGGTTAACGTCTACATCCTGCATCCTTAACAGAGGTGTTACCTTGGTGCTTAGAGAACTACACAAGGAATCACTTCCAACTGAGATGCTGCTAAAATATTTTTAGGAGATTGGAATGATTTCCAGCAAAATGGCTGTTTAGTCAGGATTTTCAGGCAGATTGTCACAACATGGGTCCCAGTTTCTTGCTGCAGGAATAGGCAAAGCACAGAGCAGGAGATGGGGTCTGCAGGGGTCTTCCTTGCTACCACAAGTTGTCCCCAAGAAAATGTGTTCCACTTGAATTTGCTTCTTATGAAGGGGTGTTGGCTGGGGGCAAGGGGTTTCTTCACCCCAGACAGGGTTTGAACTTGCATCTCCCATGCTGTCACAGTTTAGGGTCAGGGCAGCCCCTCAGACCTGTAACAGACACTCTCTATTAACCCCTCTTCCTCCCCAAAGGGGAAGAGAAAGAAAGTGAATAAGAGAGAGAGACATAGCGATTAGAAAAGGAAATAACAGTTTGGGGTCACCTGCCCTGTCCGCTCCTCCCTGCAGGTGCGGCTTTTCCCTTTCCTACACCCCCCAATGTGGTGCACCAGATCCAGCAGTGACCGTGGTCTGCACACCAGCCCTTGCCAGTAACTCTTAACCATGGGCTGTTATCACTGCTAGAAGCCGGCACTGTCTGTGAGAACAGGCTCCTCAATTCAGACAGTGCAGTTAGAAGAACTGAGCTGAAAAGTAAAATCACTGAACAGAACCAGCTCTGTTCTCACCCAAACCAGGTCACACGCTCAAGAGGTTCATCTGAGGCATGTAAGATTAGGATCTTACTTTAAACTTGTATCTTCCAGTTAGCTTTGTCTCAGCAGGTTACACATTTGTCCACATGTGTATAAACCCTTGGCATGTGCTCCTGCACTGCTCTGCCACCCATTTGTCAGAATGGTTCCCAGTTTAAGTGGAAGCTGTTGAATACCAAGAAACTTTCTTTTTTTTTTTTTCCAAATGCCAGGGGTAGCTCTTTTGTGACAAATCAATACTTCTTAATCATTGCTGTATTTGACCAAAAGTACACTATTTTAGTCTACTATTTTTTAGTAGACTAAAAAAATCTGGTGAGTGGCATCTGTTTCTTGGGGGCTTTGAGAAACGATCCAACACTGTCTTTCTTTAAGCTTTCACAGCAAAGGTCTGTCACAGTAGTGCTGAATCATGCTATGACCAATATTGAAGTTTTAATCAAAGGAACAGGAATGAGAGTCAACCATGGTTATGTACGTGTAGGCGAGAACAGAAATCTTGCACCTGGTATGGGGAGGCTTGTGTATTTGTATCACCCAGCCCATCTGTTTATCAATATTATGATCACTCAGGAAAAACTTTACATTTTTAAACCTTCACTTCTGATTTCCATAGTTTTGTCAGCAATTTCTATATGATTGGCAGAAGTTTGGATATACAAGCCTGCTTCAAGCACAAAACATTAGATCATTCATGAGATTTTATAGTTACTACATTTGGATCCTTTTCACTTGCCACCTAATGCTGAAACATCGGGGATTCCTATTTGCAACTTGTCTAAAAAACTTACCAAAAGAGTTGCACAGTATTTGTATATATTGCTTTACATTCACCCGATAGCACATGTGGTCTTCATGAAGAGCATGAATACTGCAAGATGAATAGTCATGAATCCTCTATTCACAAGATGGGTGCAAACACCTGAGTTACCACTGCTGGGCGAGTGAGCTGTAGGGGCTGGTTGCATGTGCCCTTTGAGCTGGCTGCATGTGGGGGGTCTACACCTTTGCCTCAGCTCCCTGTGTGGAACAGCCTGTTTGGGTGTTGGCTCTTCCAAGCGGCAGCAGAGGTTTGACACTGCATGTCTGAGCGCACCCTTAATTACATCACTCTTTTTCTGCTTGCTACTGGAATAGTGAAAACATCTTTTCAGTGATGGAAGTCTCTGTGGCATCTAACCAGTGCCTCACACAATAAAACTGTCGGTCCTTTTATCTCTCCATTATTCTTTAAGCAATCTGATTCTCTATTTTTCATTTCATATGTACATTGGCTGAAAACCTTAACAATATTACACTCTTATCTGTTCTGTGAGGTAGATTGCTCCAGTGCCTTCCCAAATAATAGCTATTTCTTCTGCAGGTTCTTTGCTTGAAGACTTGAAAGTCTTTTTGTATCTGCAATTACCATCTGTTAATCCAAGAGTATAATCAGCCTAACACCTCCATTGTATTAAAAATAGTTTGGATGTTTTCTCTAATCTCATCTGCAATACTTGAAATGTAGCTTTCAAGTCCATCAGCCATGTCATTTCTACATATGATAGTACAGTGGAAAGATTGAGTTCACAAGTTCAGGTGCATAACTTGTTTCTATGCCCTTTTTGGGTTACATGTTATTTATGTGTTCTGCTTAGTCCTTCTCTTTAAAACTCTGTTAGTTCCATATGATGCTTTGAAATTCTATTCTGCTGGTTTTCTTCTCTTCCAGGTTTTGGTTGGTTTTTTTTTTTAACAATAGAATCTCATTTTTGATCCTGGTAAGAGAAGCAATTAGGGTACAAGGATCCAACAAAGCCTTGGGTCTGTTGGAGTCTTTCAGTAAACCTCACTGAGTTTTGGATCAGGTCTTGAAAAAGAGGGACAGAAGTAATGGAGATGGTAGCTCATCATCCTCAGCATATCTGCTTGGGCAACAAGCCAGGACTGAAGAAAGCAAGATAAAATTGGCTATCTGGTCTCGCTCCAGTGTTGTGCCGATAGGTAGATGGATAGGTATGCATGGGTAGATGTATAGTATTTGATGTATTTCTGTAGTTTTGTAGTGTTTGGGGCACTTGGTATTCCTGCATCCTACCATTCTGCCACCAAAATATTCACCTTCAGGCCAGTGAGCCTGACAGTGTTCACTTGCAAATTTTTTGATAGTTGGATTTTTGAGAACTTTAATATATGAAAATAGTATTGATCATCTGCCTGCCCATGGAGGTGGTTGAGTCACCATCCCTGGAGGTATTTAAGAAGTGAGTTGACAAGGTGCTTCATGACATGCTCTAGGGGCAGGCATGCTGGGGGGTTGTGTGGGGCTTTTTTTGGTTGTTGTTGTTTTGGTTTGGTTTGGTTTTGTGTGTGTGTGTTTGGTTTGGTTTGGTTTGTGTTTTTTTGTTTCCTCTTAGAGGTCAGGTATTTAGGTGTTCTTTATTCTTGTAGGTATGATTGGACAAGGTGACCTACAAGGTCCTTTCCAACCACAATTATTCTGTGATCTCTCTTTTACTTTATTTTTCTAATCTGAATTTGAGTTTCTTTTTTTAAGGTGCAGTCACTGCTGCCTGTACAGTCTGCATCTGTTTGAGAGGAAGCGTCTGTTCATACATTTGGATCGATGCTGTCTTTCTGTGGAACATCCCTGAGTCCCTTTCACCTGCAGGTACAAGCAGCGCTGTCATGCAAGGTACCTGTCTGCGGACACTTGCACATTGCTTGCTACCTCTTCTAAGGCTTTTTAAGGAAAGACCTATTGGTCAGGTTGAAGCTTGGCTAAGATCACATAGCTTCAGGCAGAAAAGCGATAATATTCATGTTCTCTTCCCTGGCAGCAGCTGGGAATGCCTGTTTGAACAGAAAATACTCTATGTACAAAAGCTGCCTCCTGCATGGGGTTGGCCAGGAGCTATTGCTGCTATCAAATGCTCACAAGGAGAAGGGGGAGGGTGAGGGCAAGGGGCATGCTGCCTGCTTGTGGGTGACTGGCAGGGTGTCTGTGCTGCCTGGTCTGAGGGAGAGGTCTGGGGAAAACAAAGGGGAAAAAGGAGAACCCTAAAATGCTGAGGAATTGAGCCTGTGTTTGATAGTGTAGAGATTAAAGATTATGTATAGTCTCTGTATTCCCACGGATTTTACTCAAGTCACTGGAACCTCTCGAGGACCCAGCTGGCTGCCCAGACACAACTAATTTCAGAATCAAATCCAGTTGTTTATATTTGAATTTCTTTAAAATGTTTAATCCATTTCCTGAAGGTCCAGCATGTTAGTAAAAATCTAGTACCTTTACTGAATCTTGTGTGATCCTGGATTCAGAATAGAGCTTGTTAAACTTCTGTTTGTACTGTTCATCCCATCAAGGGTGCTTATCGTTGTTTTACAAAAAAAGGAAAAATATCAAATGAAAAAAAATGCATTTTATAGTTGGCAAATGCCTGTATTTTGTCTTTGTATGATGTGTTGTCATTCATCATCTAACCTTGGGGAAATCATGGGCACTCTAACAATGTAAGAGGCCAATAAAAAAGAAAATGATTTCAGTAAAATTGTAGCTAGGGATATGTAAAAGAGAAATGCCCCTGGGTAATAAAAATTACCCATGCATAATGGCTTTGAGTGTATCCAGCAGGCGTAGGGTACACAGCCTGCCGCTCCGGCTCCGCTACAGGATGTCCCTGCTCACGGGGCTCAGCCTTACAGAGACGATGGGAGAGAGTGTCAGGAGAACATGAGGTCAAGCCTAAAGCAAAGGACTGAGGATCCGAGTACTTGGTAAGTGCTCGTGTGTCTTTACCTATCTCTTTCACCTCTTTACCTATCTCTTTCACCCCTTTGTTATAGCTGTCTCCTTTTATCTTGCCTTTCTCATTATTACTCTCCGCTACAGGATTTGGGCTCAGTTCCAAGGTCGAGGCCTGCTCCTGCTGAACATCTCCCATATCCTTCCCCCGTTAGTCAGCCTGTCTCATTAGAGTCTAGCAGCCTTGCACTGTGCTGTAGCAATGACATTCTTCCCTCAGTGCGCTGTAGGGACTGTGCTTCTCTCCAGTTAATAGCTGGATACATTTTCTACTGTCGTTCCCTTTGGGCTTGGCTGGAATAGCTTTAGGAGGCTTCTTAATGTACAGCTCTTTAATCTTCACTTTCATTTTCTGAGGACCTAGCCCTGATCCATGCCTTAGCCATGGCCCTAAATAGTCTGATCAAGAAGGCAGTCTTTTGCAAGCAGCTGCTTTTTCTCTGGTAGTCCTGTTCCAAGAAATTGGGATCTCAGCAAGCACTGTGGCTTGTGGTGGAGGTTTGAAGTTTACTGGACATTTCTGGTTTGTATTTTACTTTACTGCATTTTTTAATCTTAAGCTTTCAAGAAGACTCTCGAGCTATGAGGAGGAATACGATTTGGGATAGGTCAATAGTTTATTAGGTAAGTGGGACTATGTCCTTCCTCTTAGCCCTAAGTTACCACACAGTGAGCATTTGACTGCCTTGGGCAATTGCCTGTCCTGCTTGTCTGACCAGCTCCTAACAAGCAGGAGTGACATGCATAAAACAAGTCACTGTTGATAAGAAATTATTACAAACAAAGGGACAGTTCTGCCAGCTCATGCTGAGGTCCCTGAACTTTGACACTGAAGTTAGAAAAGTCATCCAGAAGCAGTAAGTCAGAGTTCTCGCAGCACATAAATCTCTTTGCAGATAAACAAGTCTAGACACAATCCCTCCTCCTCTTCTACTGCACATTACCCTGTGACTTTTTATTATTAGGAGTCTCCTTCTTTTCCATGTGACATTTTCTATTTGCAATGACATAAAGGATTCACAGTGAAGGCCAGACCCTTCCCCACAGCAGCCACTCATTTACTGGCTCCCTGCCTCCCTGTCGTCCACTACAGCAAATTTCAGCTTCTTGTCTTCATCTGTGAAGCCTGTCACAGCTCCTAGTGTGAGCAACTGTGAGTTTTCTCTTTGAATCAGACTATACTGAATCAAGTCCTTTGTATCCCTTTTCTTTAAAAGGGTTTTGCTAATCCTGTTGGCACTAATATTTGAGCCAAAAACCCGGGTAAATGAATCTGTGATGAGCTCTGTGCTGCTGTAGCTGGCTTTCTGCAGTACCAGGCTAGGGAGTTTAAAAATAGCTGGGGTACCAGTATACTCCAGCACAGTCATTTCTGTGCCTGCAGCAGACATGCCTGAAGAGTCTAAATTAGTAACAACTTTGCTGATTTTATTCCAGCTGTGCCAGCTGTTTGTTTATGTACATAGCCAAACAGCAAACACCCACAGAGTTGTTAACTCTGCAAATCTTCAGTAAGTATTTCCTAAACTACTGCTGACAAATTTCTGACGAGACCTTAATCTCTGTAAAATCTATTGGATGTTGTCAAAGCACCATTAGTCAGGCTGTCATCGGGCCTGCTTTGCGGTGTGACTCAGAGATTTGCTTTCCAGTACTTAATGCAGAAAAGTGAAACTGGGAAAAACTCCCACAGCGAGGGAACTGTGCACAGCCACAAGCTGCTGATGGGCCGGTGGATGGCACCAAAATGCCCTGAGATGTGATTTCAGAAAGAAGCCCGAGGCTGGAGACATTTCCCTTTCTCTGTTGTTTACATCTTTGGAAACAAGTGAAAATTACCTCTTTTCTCTCTTGGGGAAGCAGCAAACATTATTGCTTTTCTGCCCCTGCTCCATACAACGCAGTAGAGGAAGGGTGGTGTCACAAAAGAGGTGCTGCACAGTTAAAACATCCCATTGGTAGGAATTAAGACAACACACAACAAGGTCCTAAATGAGCACTGCTCTGTCATGTTTAATACTGGAACTCTTCTGGTTTGTACCTGCTTTATACCTCCTGATGTTCAATATAAATCCCTAAATATTTTCATTGAGAAGAAAGCTGGGGCTGAATAAGAACAGGCCGCCTGCTACACCTTACAGCATCCCAGGGTGAAGCCTACACTTTGCTACTGCTTGGCATCTCCCCAGTTCTGGAACTCCATAAGAATCCATGTTATTTTCTGAAGCTGAATTCTTTATCTCTGGCCATCATATGATGCCAGCCCAGACTAGAAAAGTTGTTGCTGTCAACAATAATAGTGGCAAAAAAGTTACCACATCTTCTGAAAATGAAAACAAAACAAACCATAACAATTGCCTCTCCTGGTAGCATACAAAGCAAGGACACGAGGCAGCAGTTCAAACAGAGTCCCTGCATACAAAGACTCCTGTTAGGGCTTAAGGGGGGAAAAATGGCACAGCTGTAGCACCACATTGTATGAGCCTTTTTATTTTCAAGGATGCAGAGAGATGCCACCTGAAACACAGGATGCTTGGAAATACCGCACACACACAATTAAACCATATGTGTTCTTTGAGCTTTCTTTCTGAATCTCCTTAGCACCAATTACATTAACACTGCTAATGCTGATGGAAACCAAGTGAAGCTGTCCGTGTAATAGTTTAAACTTGTACAGAACTGAAGGGTAGTTTAGCAAAATAGAGTTTTTGAGTCAGCAAATAGCCATTTCTTAGAAATCATGTCTACGTTCGTCACTGTGAAGTTAAAACCAGACAATGATACTTGAATTAGGAGGCTAGGCAGCAGAGGATGGTGATTGTGGATGTTATTTTTGTTGCGCAAGTTGAATCTTGAATTGAGCATAATTTTTATGTATGCATCCAAGTCACTTCAGGTACCTGCGCCCAGCATAACTTCTGCAAGGAGGCTGCCAGTGTGAGGCAGCTGTGCACGGGGTGGACAGGTACATACTCTGGAAACAGGGGCTGACTGTCTGCAGTAAACCGAGTCTCACTTATCAAACTGGTAGTCTTTGAAAAATGCCTGTAAGTGTGAGCCATTTTACAAATAAATATTATTCGGTTGATTCATTAAAAGGCAAAGAGGCGTGTAACATCCTTAGTGCACTTTGTACTTTCAGCACCATTGCCACTGCCTGGGAGAAAGGCTGTATTTTGTCATTTGGGGGAGAGACCAGTTGTGTAAAATAGCCATTTTATACAGTTCAAAAGATAATTGAATTCCCTGTTTCATAAGCTGTTGATTTTTATCTTTTCTGTCCTCTAACTTGCTATTGCACAATCGCCTCTCTTACTTCCTAAACTCCCAGGTTAGAGCTTGCTCACAAGAGTGGGATTTGGACACTGGGTAGTTTAAGTAGTCTGCCCAAACTGAAACACTGCTGCAGTCACAGGACATAAGCTGTGATGAGATAATCTGATGACCAGTTGTTTATCCTTTGGTTTTAAATTGAAGCCAGGAGTCAGCTGGGTTAAATTTCCAGTCGGATGGAAAGGAGATTAGATGTGTGGTTTGTATGAATAGGAAGTCATGTATCTCACCTTCTGCAGTTGGCGCTGAGGACTAACCCTGGGAGTCACTTTGGGGCAGGAACACTGATGACTTTTGGCCAGGAATGGCTGCACCACCGAGTTCATGGCAGTGGCAGACATGGCTCCATGGCAACCTCACTGTCACTCGGCCCTCTTATACCAGCTGTTGCCACACAACAGTGTAGAGAGAGGAAAAACTGAAGAAGTGGTGATTCCTATCATTAGAGGGCAGTATCAGAAGGAGCAGGTCTGTCTTTCTTTTCTGGCAAAGAGGGTAGGACTGTCAAGCAGAAAAAGGAAATGTTGCTTGTGAATAGCCTGAAGGGACTCCCTTCAGATAACTCTAGTACGTTTGTGTAAGAGAAAGCAATTTCTTCATCATCAACAAAATGCAGATCTTGATAAATCAGTGGCTTAAAATTTTAATGCAAAATCTAAGAGTGGAAAATACTTTCCATATGAAGTGAATAATTAAAGAGGGTTTTCTTACCTCAGAAGTAGGAAATATGACTTTAAATTGGTGTGGAAAATATGAATTGTAATCTGAAAAAACCTGAAGGCATTAATCTTTTGAGAAAATATTTACATAAGCATATTATAAGCTTGTTCGGGGATTTGTTATGCACTGGGTAGAGAGTATATTATGCAGACAGTAATGAAAGAAAAATTAAGATCTGTAAACATGTTCTGTGTTATAACTGTACAATATATTGCAAGGGCTCAGGTAAACTTGTGGTATCATGGGGAACTTGCATGAGAAGAGAAGCTTCCCCATTGTAGAATTGGTTGTATGTTCATATGTGCAGGCTAGATGAAATTTTCTGTCACACGGTACAGGAACTTCATCAGCTTCTTCCCACACTTCTGCTCTAGAAGATGGTGCAAAGCATCAAGGGTTTTGCACTTCAGAATTTCACAAGGGTGTCTCTCCTCTTTGTAGAAGGCTGTGTGTTTGAAAATGAGAGATGCTGAGGAAATAAGTTCTGAGTGATGCAAAGGAATTTTTTTCTCAGGTGTGTCTACATTAATGTTGGTAATGCTGTTGGGGTAATGGCTGCAGTGATACTACATTTGTGTTCTAAACCCCACACTGTCAAATTTGATTACAGTGTTTTCTGAAAGCTTACTTAGAATAAACAAAAATGTCCTTCTATCATATTGACTAGTAAGTTAGAAAAAAGAAAACACAGTATACTGGCTTCTCTCTTATACCTGGTGATTTGCCATGACTGAACTACACTCACATCACACAGCACATTTTTAATGTAGCACAAGGGCATAACATTCTTAGAAAAACCAAAAAGGTGTCACAGTGCTGGGCACTGTGCAAAGAACACGCAAATAGGTGTGAACTGTGCCTTCCTGGCTGTGGGTTAGTAAAAGAAACAATGTATGAACAAATGGACTGAAAAATGATTGAGAAGTCTTTTATTGAAGAAACAATATGTTGCAATATAAAAAATTGATTCTTGCAAGCTGACAGAGACACTGGAGAAGCATTGCGGAGATCATCACATTGGCCACTAATTCTTGAAAAAGCCTAACAAACCAAACCTCCAAGCAGTTTTGATAGTGCTGGTTTAATACATTTTTACAAGATAATAGTTCCCATGGCAGCACTTTATAAATAGAGATGGGCAGATTGATTTAAATGAAACAATGACAACACTAAGGAATTGCAAAAAAAACCCCAAAACAACACAAACACAAAACCCACAAACACGCACAAAAATTATAGAATTTTGTGAAGACAAATCAATAGCTGGAGAAGCCACCTTAGACTGTCTGATCCTTGATGGGCACATTTTGACCATACTAGATTTTCTTATGCTGAAGTGAAAGTCAATGGGGAGAATAATAAGGACATGCAATGCTTTACTTTTCTTGTCTTTTATAATAATTTAGTTCAAGCAGGCTTTGGGAATATCACATGTTCATTTCAAGATCCAGAAGATCAATACAGCAGTATACATTTAGTGCTCGAGGGAAAATTTACTCAAAATTGTTTCATGATGAAAATGCTAAAGGCAGATGCTTTTGTTCAATCTGTTACTTTGAAGGGACCTTGTAATCTTAATTCCAAGTCAAAGACTTGGGCTATTGTATCAAACAAAGGCAGCACATGTATCTTGCGGTGATGAAATACTAGGGATCTATGTATAGTAATTCAATGAAAAAGAAAGTTAGCAGCACATTTTAACATAGGAAACTGTACATTACTTTGAACTAACAGCTGATTCTACAGTGTATGAAATACTTCGACTTAGTTATCTAAAAACTCTATTGTTCTTTGCCCAGCCAGTGCTCTCCCATTCTAGTGAAGGTCTCGGAGCATGTCAGACAGCAATGTTGTACCTTCCAAAAATTTGAGGGAATAATCAGCAGAAAAACAGATCAAGTTGAAAATTCCTGTGCTGATAAATCAGGATCTTCTGTGATTTTTGTTTTTGTGATGCCACATTTAATATGGAAACTTTGTAGATATTTAGGAAATCACATGAAACTTGTAGTGAAATCATATACCCAGGTAAAGGCTTATTAAGGAGAACCTTGGTCACTCAGCATTAGTCCATGTTCCCCAATTCATGTCATGATTCTTGTAACTGAATATTTCTTACTGTGGTACCATGTTCTCGGTGTGGCTGTTGAGATCCCTCCTGGCATGGGTGGGGTCAAATGAATGGGTCTCTCACCAACTGTATTTTCCCAAATCAAGAGAGAAGCTCAAGCACTGTGCAGCAGTCAGAGAATATTTAGCTCTTCTTTTGAAACCTAACCTGGGCTAGAGGGCAGAAGGGAAGGGGCAATGCTCTCCTAGCACATGCCACCATCACAGCTGTGGCCTCCTTCCTTTTCCTCCAGTTTGTATTTGGATTGCATCTGCCCCTGCTAACTTTGGATTTTCATCTGTTGTACCATAAAACCAGGGGGGAAATACCTTGACCGGTATTCACAGCAGTTATGTCATTTTCATATAATAAAAGGAAGGTGATGGTGCTGAACTCAAAATCCCACCTGGACAGCATTATAAACACTTCAGATATAGAGGGATTAACAGCAATAGGAAAGTACTGGTAGCAGTTTATCAATGCTGGTTTCCTCTCTAGGTGTAAAGTGACCAGTTGTTAGAGTAACTTTCCGTTAATATTTCCAAAGTCTCTTCTGCCAAGTGAATGAATGTCGGTGTGAGAAAAATGTGAGTTGTTTAAAATCTTTATAATAAGAATAAAAAGAGCCTCTTAAGCAATTTAGTTACTTTTGGCTAATGAGTACATAGCCTAAGGAGAGACAGACAGAAGGTCCTAAGAGGAGCAGTAGTACAAACTGCATAGGAGCTGAGTGGAGATACGCAGCTGAGTCTCAGAGATGAGGGAAAGGAAGTCTTCCTAGGGCCCCTCAGGGACTGTCTGCAGCTGGATGTAATTCAGAAAGACACTGGCTGGATTCAGAGCAAGACTGGAGTTACTCCCCCCTCCCCAGTGCAAGGACAAAACAGGCCAGGGGATGCTTGTGTTCAAGGGCTTTTTTGTTTCGCTTTGTCTCATTCTGCAGATTTGAATTTTCCTTATTTAAGAAGCACGTGGTTCTACTCAGTGTTTGAATAATGGTCACAGACTTGAGAGCCCTTACCGTGCTTCTGGTGTGATCTCACAGCAGACTTAATCTAGATGTTTGACCGAGAATCCCATCACACACTGTGGTGTTGCACCTCTTGTACACCCAAGCTGCCACAGTGGGGATTTTGCTGTCAAAAGTGCAAAATCAGGCCTTCAGCATGAGAGAGTATGTTCTTGATGATGGAGAGAGGTCCAGCTGGGAGATAAGTGATTGTAATGGTCAGTCAAACCTTGTTTTAGAGCAAAATGCTCTAAACTAGTCTTTCATATTCATGTCTACCCCTGCATTATCTCAGTTGCAGAGTAAAGTGCAGTGCTGAGAGAATCAGAATTATCTGTGTGTGCAATAAAGCTGGTCTTGCTCCCAGTATCATTCCTGTGGCTGGTGTTTCAACTGGCTGGTGTTTCAACTTGCAAATTAGTTTAATTCATGCAGAGTGCAGAAGTTTCATTCTTTCAAAATCTGAAATGAAAGAACAGGATATTTTAGGTAACAAACAAAATAAAACATGTTTGGTTTGGATTTTTTTTCCTAAGGAATGAAGTCTTATTTTTGGCTGAGATTCAACAGAATGCAGGTAACTCTTCTAAATCTCAGTGATTTTTTTTTGGAAGGTGGGTAAAATGACCAAGGGGAGAAATGAGGAAATGAAAATAAACAGGACAAAGACACCCAGAACATCCATTTTAGAGATCAGATACTACAATGCTGGAGACCTTTTCTCTAAGGAGGGCAGGTGTACAGGTAGGCAAAGGGGAGCTGGGAAGGATGAAAGCCTGAAGCCACTAATGACAGCATCTGGAAGAGTGCCTTGAAGGCTTTTGTCCCTTCTCTCTATTCCTGACAGGAGGAGGAAAGGAAATGTGAGCTTCCCTGCCTCCTCCCACTAATTCTGCTGGAGACTAAGCAGAAGGGAGCACCACTACAGGACTGAAAGCGGTAAAAGATTTTGTTCCAATTTACATTTAAAAACTTTTTAGTCTGCATAAACTGAATGAAGTTCCTTGAAATTCAACAGCCTATCAATGATACTGTCTAAAATAGGGCTTTATTCATTAATCTGGAGCCAAAAATAAGAATTCTTCCTTGTGAAATGGTCAATCTGTGAAAGATGCTTCCAATTCTTTCTTTATATATTTTGTAGTAAAGGTCTGTCACCCTTGGGCATAAAAACATAAACAGCTTAGAGGATGACTAGTTGACTTTTCTAATTCTCTTTACACACTCCTCTCCAGACTTTCTGAAATCACGTTCCCTGTGATTGTCCTGCATCTTTCACTCCCCACTTCAGAGCCCACTGTGCATGAGCACCTGCAGTTTTCTCCCAGCTTCCAGTGGACAATTTGGCCAACCAAAAAGGGATTTTAATCGTGCACGTTTCTTAATAACAATGCACTGATTTGTTATAACAAACACTGACTTCAAGCTCCGTGTATTTTATGATCCTTCTTCTGCCCCCTCTTCTCACTGCCCTGCATTCTTTCCTTTCTCTTTCCTAAGCACTAGTGGTGGGAACAGACCCTCCAGGTGCATTAGCCAAACACTGCATTATCACAGTACTTTGAGATCAGTGCCAGAAGTGGCATCGCTTAGGAGCAGCAGATTGAGGACTTGCACTTTCCCTACAGGAAGAGAGGGCAAGCGGTACCTACGCCGAGCTGCCAGCTCAGAGCAGTATTTATCACTGCTTTATTGAGGCATTCAGGGGCGAAATGACGTGTTCAGGTCACCTCTCGCCTCTCAGTCTTTATTTGGTGTTTCATGCTTCTAGGTACTTTCTTTACTACCACGTGAACCCTGGCCCATGAATTGTTGGTTTCTTCAGGTAGCTTGTATTTTGAGGCAAGAACAAGTCAACTCAAGTGCTGAAGAAATCTGTGTGAAATAGGAGCAGAATTCAGCCGAGTGGAGTGAGTTGAAGGAGGGGTGTTGGCTACGCGACCACGCCTGCAGGCTGCTGTTAGAACACCACCTGTTTCAAAACGCGAGCAGAAAGCATCTCTTACAGGGGTCAGGAGCAGCACAGCACATTAAAGGGATTTTTTGAGCAACGGTTCATTCAGGGGAGTGCTGTTGTAAGAGAGGCAATCCCTGTAAAAGGCTGGGTTTCCATTACACAACTTTTAGCTTCGAGGGCTCCCACTGCTTCTTCTACAAGAAGCCAACGCATGAGGTGCTGGTCACAAGCTCCCGACGCAGTTGCAAAGCGTTCCCAGTGGCTACCACCGCTCAGGTGACAAGGAGCCAAAGTCCCGGGCGCGTCCGCTGCCAGGTCCGCAGAGGAAAGCGGCAGTGCGGGGACACCCGCGGCCTGCCAGGAACGGCCGCAGGCGCCCCCAGCCCCGGCCGGAGACGTTGCCCTCGCCCCGCCCCGGGCTCCCCGCGCTGAGGCGGTGCCGCTGAGGCCCGGCCCGGCCCCGCCGTACCTGCCCGGGAGCTCTGGAAGAGCCGTGCCGAGCGAGCTGCCGGGGGGGAGCTGAAGGGGAGCCGGGCTGACGAGCTGGGAGGAGGGCTGCTCCCCTACC